>SKCR01023035.1:0-63717 GCA_019454045.1 Zanthoxylum bungeanum | reverse complement strand
GTATGATTTGATTCAAATGAATATGATTCTTGTGTATATAAGGAGGTTAGTGGGAGCGCATTGAAAATGATGTCCTAATTAATGATGATATGTCATTTCTTGGAAATGATATTCCCATATTACGATCGGTGAAAGCTTGGCTTTCATTAAAATTCTCCGTAGAATTCTTGGGAGTAACAACCTTATTCTAGGAATAAAGATCTACTGAGTTAGATCTAGAGGTATTGACACTCTGCGAGAACTCGTACATTGAAAAATGTACGCAACCTGGTGTCTCATATGCTTTGAGCATATGGATCACAAACAGGTCAATCCAAGTGATAGTCACTGGATTGATATTAAGAACATCCGTTAGTATCTTAGAGAACTAAGGATGATGTCTTAAACTATGGAGAATGAGAACTTGAAGTGACTAGGATCACTGCTGTAAGTTTTCTAACCGATAAAAACAACGGTACAATACAGTTTGAATAACGGAACAGTGAGCTGGAAATCTTCCAAGCAAGATACTGTACTGAATAAATAACAAATGCGGGTTATTGCTGCACCTGAGGCAGCAATAGAAGCCATCTGGGTCCATATCAAATCTAATTAGATTAGATATAGTTCTGTTAGCAGCTGAGCTAGGCGTCAGCACAGGCTAAAGAATTAATGTTCTCATCAACGATCCAGATATATACTTCAACTATTCATCTGATTCGTTCGGATCATACATCGTGGCGATGCGATGATCGAATAAATCGCATCAGACGATAATCATACAAATTCAGACGAAAGCCTTTCCTCAGCATTTGAGCGAACCGTACATAGTTCGGGTGTAAAACACTCGAGTGACTGGCTATAGGCCAAGTGGGAGATTGTTGGACAATTATGACCCATAGCGTCACTATTTGTACAGATCATGGTGTTGTTGTACAAATTAACTATGTGACAAAGAGATTGCACTCTAATCATTTGTGATTAGATCACCTAGATTTATAAATGATAGGAGGTCCTATGATTAGTTCCTGGATTGAGATGATATGAGACAGTATCAGTCCACGAAGGATTAATCATTAAATATCCCTAGTCGTAGTATTATCGAGACTGGACATCGATAATGCGGAATAGACTAGTATTACACTTGTGCGTGTTATGTGAGATCATAACGGCATAGTTCTCATATATTTGGGTATAGGATACTCATGCAAGTGTAATAGGAGGTTGTGTTTTACCGATGGTACGAAAACAGCTTCGCTCTGGATAGACCCCTCAGAATTCCATTGGTAGTATGACTATGTGTCTATGGAAGTCCGAATCAGGGTAGGTGTATTTGGTCTTAACCTGAGACTTGCATCGCTAATACTTGCGACAATCGGTATGCTTTAGTTTTGGTCACAGGGCTTTAACGGTTCTGTGTACGCCAATGCTGGGTATATTGAGAATCGTAGAGTATTGGGTGTGATGTCAAGACGGAAGTGTCACTCCAGTCATAGTGGAGATGATGTCACGTAGGATACGGTACTAGTGCTCTTAAGTACTGCAGTCATCGGGAAATTATGACTAGGTCATGTATATCCGATAATAGAGACTAGTACCAGACATTACCGACATGTGCTTCGTACGGGGCAGACACGACTCCAGCCCCAGGCCTAGCACGTGACAATCTGATACTGGATCGCAATACGCAATACTACGTATACTACGCCTGACATAGATTATATATTCCAGTAAGAATATTTCTGGAGAATTGGGTAGGCACGGTGCTTTGCTAGAAGCCAACCATGTCTTGTAAATTGGTAAGCACGTGGTACGAGGTACGCACGTATTCGGATAATCCGATGACCGTATTTACTGCCAACATATCCAGGGATCTCTTTGGTCGCTTCCCAAAGATTCACCGATGACAGTTGATTTAAATTAGAATTAATCTGGGATTAATTAAGAGAGAAATTAATCTGGGATTAATTAAGATGGAGAAAAATTAATCTAGGATTAATTGAGGTATTATTTAATCTGGGATTAAATGTGTTCGGAAGAGAGAGAACGCGATTAATTTGGAATTAATCGGTAGAATAAATTTAATTGTTAAATTTGATTTTTCTATTTAATTTATTCGTATGGGCTAAAATTAATATATCAGATATATTAATATGAATTGGATTTCATTACGAAATTAAAGTTGGACTTTAATGCGAACGAGCGAATTAATTTAGAATTAATTCGTAGACGACATTCGTAATATATTTGCGAGGCATCGTTATTTAATTAAATTAGATTTAATTATTTAGCGATGAAAGTTCGTTTAATAGATTAAACGGAACCGAGCCGCGGAAAATGTTCGTAGAGATATTTGAATTTTGAATTCAAATGTGGGGCCCACTTTAATGTGGTAGTTGGGAGGGTAGTTGGCATTTATGCCAAAACCACTTACTTTCCAACCACTTGGTTTAGGTGAAACCAAATTACCCCAACTACATGGTTTGGTGAAAAGGGTAAAACCCTTAACAAAACAAAAGGCCTTCTCTCTCTCTTCACTAACACAACACTTAGAACAAAGAAAAACCCTAATACACAAGGTGTTTGGGAGTGAACTTGGAGCTCCATGGGCGTGAGCTTCTTGTCTTCCTCTCTTTGATTTTGTGGCAAAATCAACAAAGCTAGCACTTGGAGAAATCAACTAAGGTGAGGGAAACTACTTCAAGAGTTGGAATCATCACTTAAAGCTTGGAATCAACAAAGGATGGATCTTGGAGATCTTCAACTCAAAGCTTGAATCAACAAAGGAAGCATCTTGGATCTTGGATCTTTTTCTCAAAATTTTAAAAGCTCAAATCCATTCAATGTATGTAATTCCGCAACTTATTTTGAATTTGTGAACA
Organism: Zanthoxylum bungeanum; assembly: GCA_019454045.1. NCBI lineage: Eukaryota > Viridiplantae > Streptophyta > Magnoliopsida > Sapindales > Rutaceae > Zanthoxylum > Zanthoxylum bungeanum. The sequence continues at coordinate 60,856 of SKCR01023035.1, read as the reverse complement.
TGTTTTCATGCTTATTAGATCCTTGGCATGTTCTAGGAACACTAACATTGTGATGAATCCAATATCACCGATTATAATGGGTTAGATTATAGCTTGGGTAATATAAAGATTAATTTATTGAGTCTTAATCTTAATGCTTTTTCATAAACTGGCCATTAATAAAATTGAACTGAGAAACTTAAAATGAACTAGACATAGGGATTTTAAGTTTAAGACCTTAGACTCAATAGTCCACGATCTTCCTTGAGGATAGATAACCCTTTAATAGATTTCCTTACAGGATAGACATATACCTGTCGGGCGGGGGTAGCCATAATTGGAACTTAAACTTAATGAATCCAGATAATTTGGTTGACATAGACATATAGTTCAATTAGGTTAAACTAGGTATTTGTGTCTGACCATCGACAGAGGCTTGCACATAATTTAGTGTTCCAAGTTAATAAATCAATATATTACCCAACTTTAAGATAACCACTTCATCTTTAAAATGATATTGGAAGAAATCACAACCCTAGATAGTTTTTAATATTGAATTTTCTTAAAAACTACTTTCGAACAATTTTATTTACTTGTTTTTAAATTTAGAATCGTCGCCATTTCAAATCAATCAAACAACCTGTTAGATACTAGTAATCATTTGACCTCAAAATTAATATATTAGATATTAAGTCCTCGTGGGATCGATATTTTTTACTACTTGAACGATACGTGCGCTTGCGTTATACGTGTGTGTTTACGCCGGTCAGCAACCAAATATAGTATCAAAACAGAAACTTAATACGAATTTCATATTATCCATTTCATCCACATTCTAAAACGGAACTCATTCATTTCACATCATGTCATTCCATATCATATATGTAATCGATATCAACATCAAAGTTTACATACGTACATATCTAATCGCACATATAACTTTATATAGCTAACAACAAAACATACATAACCATTACAATACCCAAAAGATCCATGACTAAACTATGGACATACATATGTGTTCCAATAACGAATGTAAACTTTTATACCGACAAATACATCAATCGTCATAGCGATAAGTGACACATAATCCTAGTGCTTTTATGATGTTGATAGTCTAAAATCTATCAATTTATGTCATCATCAAAATCAAAAACGTAAAACAATCTCTTTCAAAAACCATCTCGAAAACACATTTGAAAAACTCTTTTATTGCAAACAAAATCAATTTCGAAATTCATCATCATCGTACATCCGTATCCAGCATCCCATATAAACTCAACTGAACGAGACATAACAAGCGCCCGGTGTCCAAATAGCGTGTACAAATCAGACAATGAACGAAACAAATCCCTGTCGATAGAGGGTAGCAGGTCGGTCCACTGCAGTTGACCAGAGCCCTATACAAGCGCCACATCGGAAACATATAATATCAAATTATAAAACTATGAAAAGCCATATACAAGCATCGTGATATAAACATATCATATTATATAATATCATAAACGATATCAAAATGTATCATAATCAAAATGTAATCTTTTTGAAATCAATTTTCCCCAAAACCCTAAATATGTTTAAATCAAAAATAAATCTTGGAAAACTTAATAAAAGATCAAATATATATACTTGAAAATACAGATCACGCGTCCAGTGTTCAAGTCTCGTGCACTAAACGGACAATGTACGAACAAGACCATATCGACAAAGTAGCGGGCCAGCCATTTTACGATGGTCTAGACCTTATAACAAGCGCCCCAGCCAATCCGGAATGAAACATATACAAGCGCCTTGGAGGGTCAAAAACATAAAACTATCAAGCACCGTGACGGAAACATATTTTCAAGCATCTCGACTGAAATAAAGTTTTGCTGCTTAAAAATTTCAAAATCATTTTCGAGCACCGAGACGGAAACATATCATCAAGCAACTCGATGAAAACATATCGATAAATCATAAAACATGAAAACGTGAATCATGCGTCGAGGCAGAAACATATTCTTTATCTTTTATAGTCAAAACCAAAATAATTGAAATCTTTCTTTTTTTATTCTTTTCTTTCGTTTTTCTTTTCAAAAAACGTTTTTGCTAACAATCAAATCATGAATCAAAATATCCATTCACAATTCAGACTATCAACATCATAGAATTTCTCGTACCTCAAAACACATTGTATTCACATCACATCACATACATACATATATATAAACGACATATTTTAACTTAGTATATAAATATATATTAATGGAATAAAAACATGTATAGATAATCTGAATCACTCATATCAAACAAAATCATTGTACATCATACTATATATCAGAAATCAAATCAAGTTGCAAAAATGGACTTATATAGCCTATACACATAGAAATCTTATTCAGACAATCGAATACCCTGTAGCTGCAGTCACCGACACCTAAACCTTTACTATGATACAACAACTGTAACACCCCGCCAGAGACAGAATGCTACCGGAAGGAGACAGGATTAACCGATCTCCATAAGCCTCCAAATTTACAGAAAAACGGACATGATGTATCCTAAAAACTGGACAACCTGGAACAAAGTCTAGCATCAAACAGAACCTATAATAGACAACAAATATAAAAAGGACCTCAGGTTCACACAAAACACATCAAACTCAAAATCAATACTTAAGGGCTATGTGCCCACAATATCAATCAACACTCAAGGGCTATGTGCCCACAACATCATATGCAATCAAAACTTTTACTTAATAAATACAGACAGCGTGCTCAGCACGATGAATATCACAATAACCATAAATCCTAAACTTCTAAGACTTCCCCATGACACTAACAAGGGTGACTGCAACTTGGGTGATCCACGTCTCGAGCATAGCTTCCAAAGTCGAGGTGGTTGACCCATCTGATAGCCAACTTGCAAAACTAGCAAACTGGTTTGGTGTGAGTTATAAAACATAGTAAATAACCACGCTTATACTACAAAAAACATACAAGTCAAACATAACATAAAATTTTCGAAATTACTAAGCTATTACGAGTTCAGATTTACTAACTTTTAATTATCCTTTATTTTTTTTACATATGCCAATATAATATACAAACATCCAAAACATACAAGATAAAAGTTCAAATATCGACAGAGTACATAATTTGACAATGAATCACTTTCAATCATAGGAAATATAAAGTTACACTTTATACTTAATCAAGAATAAATATATTTGAAATATCATCAAATCGGTAAGTCAAAAAACTTTCTTTACTTCGATACAAAGTTTCCTAAATTCAAAACAAACTTTCTTCAATTTGAAACAACCTTCTTTTAATTCGATGCAAACTTCCTTCAATTCCGATAGTCTTACAATAACTTAACATTTGTGATTCGTATACATTCACACATATCATAGCTCACTTCTCTTATAATCATGTTAGTGTCCTAGACATGCCAAGGATCTCTAAACAGATTTGTGTGTGAATAATTCAAGTAAAGTTTACGGAAAAAAATTTACATTGATCGGCTTTGAAAAATCAAATCTTTCTTTGGATGGATAAGCTCCAAGCCCTTTGTTGAGTTCCAAACTCTTGGGTGAGTTTCCCTATCACCTTAAAATGACTTCATTAAGTGCTAGCTTGAACAAAATTGAAGCAAAATTTGCCCTCCAAGAGAAGAAAAATTCGGCCAAGGTGAAGAGTGGAGAGGAAAGAGAGAAATGAATAATGTTTTTAACTTTCCAAAACTTGTTTCAAAAGTTGTGTTGTGAGTTGACAAAAAGAAGCCATTTAAAGTTTCCAACTACTTCCATCACAAATAGTGACATGTGATGTGAGTTGTGGTCCCACCCAATTATGAATTCCAAATTCAAGTTGGCTTACACAACAAACTTTGGGCCCGGGTTCGTTTAATCCGATCAAATAAATTTTTCGTCGCGACGTAATTAAATCCAATTTAATTAAATATAATGCCTAGCAAAATTATTACGAAAGTCGCTTACGAATTAATTCCAAATTAATTCGTTCGTTTGAATTAAAATCTAATTTTAATTCCGTATTGATATCCAATTTCAATTAATATATCCGATAAATTATTTTAGCCCAAATAAATAAATTAAATAGAAAAAATCAAATTTAACTATTAAATTTATTTTATCGATTAATTTCAAATTAATCGCGTTCTCTCTTCTAGACGAATTTAATAGAAAAATCCAATTTAACTATTAAATTTATTTTACCGATTAATTCCAAATTAATCGCGTTCTCTCTTCTAGACGAATTTAATCCCAGATAAATTCTTGCCGCAATTAATCTCATATTAATTTTCTCTCTCATAATTAATTCAAGATTAATTCTGTTCGAGTCAAATGTCATTGGTGAATCTTTGGGAAGCGACCCAAGAGATCCCTGGATATGTTGGCAGTAAATACAGTTGTTGAACTATCTGACACGTACCCCGTACCACGTCCTCACCGATTTACAAGACATGGTTGGATTCTAGCAAAGCACCGTGCCTACCCAATTCTCTAGAAATATTCAACGAGGAATATATAATCTCTATCAGACGTAGTATATAATATATTGCGTAATACGATCCAGTATCAGATGTCACATGCTAGGCCTAGGGCTGGAATTGTGTCTGCCCCGTACGAAGTATATATCGGATCACCAGCAACTAGTATCTGTAATGGATAATCATGACATAGTCATACTATCCCGATAGCTGTAGCATTTAAGAGTACTAGTTCGGTATCCTACGTGATCATCATCTCCATATTACTAAAGTGAAAATTCCATCTTGACATCACACCCAATACACTACGATTCTCAGTAAACCCAGAAGAGGCATACACAGAACCTGTTAAAGATCCGGATGACCAAAACCAAAACGTATTGATTGTCGCAAGTATTAGCGATGCAAGTCTCAAGTTAAGACCACATACACCTACCCTGAATCGGGTTCCCATAGATACAAAGTCATAATACCAATGGGACTCCGATGGGTCTATCCAGAGCGAAGCTGTTCCCGGTCCAACGGTTAACAGAACCTCATATCACACTTGCATAAGTTTTCAATACTTAAATATATGAGAACTATGTCGTTAAGCTTCCATAACGCGCACAAGTGTAATACTAGCCTATTCAGCATTATCGATGTCCAGTCTCGATAATACTACGACTAAGGATATTTAATGATTAAACCTTTCGTGGATTAATACTGTCTCATATCTTATTAATCCGTTACTAATCATATGGACTTTTATCATTTATATATCCAAGTAATCCAATTACAAAATGATAAAAGAGGAATTTCCTTTGTCACATAGTTAATTTGTACAAAAACACCATGTCTTTTACAAATAGTGATGCTATGGGTCATAATTATCCAACAATCTCCCACTTGGCCTATAGCCAATCACTTAAGTGTCCAACACCTGAACTATGTACGAGTCGCTCAAACTTTTACTGAGATATAGCTTTCGTCAGCGGATCTGTAAGGTTGTCATCTGAAACGATCTTTTCGATCTTCACATCGCCATGATGCGTGATCTCATGAATCAGATGAAACCGTCAAAGTAAATACTTGGATCATTGATGAAACCGTGGTTCCTTAGCCTGTACTGTAGCCCAGCTCAGCAGCTAACAGAACTACTCCTAATCCAATTAGGAATTTATATATCCAAAATGCTTATTTTGTTACCTCAGCCACAACAATATATTCCGCTTTTGTTGTTGAATCGGTAACAATATCTTGCTTGGAAGATTTCCAGCTCACTATCATGTTGTTCAAATAAAATATGTACCCTGATTGCGACTTACAGTCATCTTTATCGGTTTGGAAACTTGCAATGGTGAACCCAGTCAACTCAAGCTCTCTTTCTCCATAGACTAAGAATGCATCCTTAGTTTGTCTAAGATACTCAAGGATGTTCTTAACATCAATCCAGTGACCATCACCTAGATTGGCTTGACAGTAACTACAGATGCTCAAAGCATATGATACACCAGGTCGCATACATGTTTTTCAATGCACGAGTTCTCGAAGAGTGCTAAAAACTTTTAGATCTATCCCAGTAGTTCCTTATTCCTAGAATAGAGGTTACCTCTCCCAAGTTTTTCACAGAGAATTTTAATGAAAGCCAAGATTTCACCGATTTTAGTATGGGAATGTCATTGGTAAGAAGCAATACATCATCAACGTATAGGACAATGATGTCAGTGCGCTCCCACTAACCTTCTTATATACACAAGAATCATCATTGTTTTGAAAGAAACCATATTCTAATATGATCTCATCAAAACGTTGGTTTCAAGAACGTAATGCTTACTTCAATCCATAAATGGATCGATTTAACTTGCAAACCTTGTTTGCATGTTTTGGCATGACAAAACTGTCAGACTATTGTATATAAACATCCTCCAAAAGATTTCCGTTAAGGAAAGCGATTTTGACTTCCATTTGCCATATTTCATAATCGAAATATGCAGCATTAACAAGTATTATCTGAATGGATTTAATCATGGCAACAGGTAAAAGGTTTCGTCGTAATCGACACCATGTTGATGACGATACCTTTTCGATACAAGCCTAGTTTGTACGTTTTTATGTTGCCATCCATGTCTGTCTTCACCATGAAGACCCATTTGCTACCAATAGGCACAATGCCTTCTGATACATCAACCAGTGTCCAAACTTGGTTGGTATACACGAAATCCATTTCGGACTTCATGGAATCTTACCATGAAGTGGAGTCGAAACCTTGTATCGCTTCCTCATATGTAGCCGGTTCACCTTCCTCAATAAGATTGATATCTACATGAGGTGAGATCAGAAACCCATACCTCTCAGGTTGTTTCCTAACTCTCTCCGACCTACACGGTTCTTGTGTATTAGAAGATTGTGGGATAGTCTCATCCCTGATTAACTGTTCGGGTTCCGTGAGGGGATCGGTGCCAGGATCAGTATCACTCCGATTTCATCGAGTTCTTCTTTCCTCCCATTTACCACTGCATTTATGAATTCCTTTTCGAGGAAAACTGCATGGAGAGGAACAAATATTTTGTACTCTTGTGGGTCATGGAAATAATATCCTTTGGTTTCCCTAGGATAACCAATTACAAATTGGCACTTATCCGATTTGGGTTCTAGTTTGGTACCATCCAAACGTTTAACATATGCCCAACATCCCCAAATCTTCAGGAATGAGAAACCCAGTTTCTTTCATGTCCATATTTCATATGGAGTCTGTCCAAAAGACTTTGACGAAACCTTATTCAAAATAAGTATTGCAATGTTCAATGCGTATCCCTTAAAGGAAATTGGTAGCTCAGTGCGGCTCATCAATGACCTTACCATGTCCAATAAAGTTCAGTTTCTCCGTTCAGACACACCGTTCAATTGAGGTGTTCCGGGAGGAGTCCACTGTGAAAGAATACCATATTCATTCAAGTAATCAAGAAACTCATTGCTCAAGTATTCTCCACCACGGTCCGACCGTAATAGTTTAATACTTTTGCCGGTCTATTTTTCTACTTCGTGCTGAAACTCTTTGAATTTCTCAAAAGTTTTCGACTTATGTGTCATAAGATACATATAACCATAACGCGATGCATCATCCGTAAAGGTTATGAAGTATTCATATCCACCTCTAGCCTAGTTAGATATGGGCCCACATACATCATCATGAACGGAGGCTAACAGCTCGGTGGCACGTACACCCTTACCATTAAAAGGTGTTGTAGGCATTTTGCCTAATGAACAAGATTCGTAGACATCATATGAATTTGGATTAAATCCGTCCATGTATCCACTCTTCGAAAGTGTAGATATACGAGTCTTGATAATTTGTCCCAGACGATAATGCCACATATAAGTTTCATCAGTGTTACTCAATTTGAGCCTTTTATTTGTCATATTAAATTTTTGAGATTCGTTTATATTCAAAATATAAAGACCATTATTAACATCTGCTGTACATATCAAAATCTTATCTTTATATACAAAACACCCAGTGTTCTGGATTACAAAGGTATACCCGCATCGGGTTAAACAAGATACAGAGATGATGTTCCTAGTTATACTAGGTACAAAATAATAGTCACCTAATGTAATTACATGCCGCGAGGGCAGGTTCAAAACATAGGTCCCAACGGCCAAAACAGCGACTCTCGTCCCGTTTCCGACTCATAGGTCGATCTCAACTGAAGCCAGTCTCCTGCTAATCTGCAGATCCTGCACATCAGTACATATGTAATTACCACATCCAGAATCAAAATCAAATTTTTAAAACAAGTAGTGGACGTGTTTATAACAAACATACCTGAAGCCGGAGCCTTGCCCGTCTTCACTTCCTTCAACTCCGCCTTGTACTCACGGAAGTCACGCTTCCAGTGACCTTGTTTGCCACAATGTAGGCATACGTCTTGGGATATATCCTTAGTCTTCCCAGAAGACTTTGATGATTTGGCCTTGCCCTTTTTCTTCCTTTTCTTCACACCCCCAGAAGCCTTCGGCCAAGCTTTGGCCTTTTGATATGTCGAAGTAAGGTACGCCTCGCGCTTTTTGCCCTTTAAAGCGCACTTGGAGTGCAGTGACTGCAGAGAGCGCAACGGGGTACGCCGGTCAGTTAGTCCTTTCAGTCCTTCCTTCCATTCGGTCAGTAAGTCCTTCATTTTCCTTCCCTTAAAGGGGGATGGGGCTCGGGGGAGGGGGTTATCCCTCTCCAACCGAAAGGCCGCAATTAAACTTCCGAAAGGAAGATTAATTGAATACTAGCTTTGCATCTTTCAGCATCACCATTAACTCTCCAAGAGTTTTCTCTTGGTTCATCATGTTATAGTTCATGACGAACCCGCCCCAGCAATTGGGCAGAGACTGTAATATCAAATCTATAGAAGTCTCGGCCTCGAAGGTTATGCCCAACTGACCTAGCTGTCCGATGTCAGCAATCATCTGTGACACATAGTGCTCGACAGATGTACCCTATGACATACGCGAGTGAAAGAGCTTCTTTTGCAATTCGTACTTGTGAGATCTAAGGGTAGATCTGTGAAGATCCTTCAATTTCAACATCATGTTATAAAGATCCAATCCTTTGTCTGACGATGAAATTGAGGAGTCATTACGGCAAGTATGACAGATTAAGCATTAAAGTTATCATCACGATGAGTGTTCCAAAGCTCATGCTCTACTATTTGCTCAACTCTGGGCTCTGTCCCGAGAGGTTTCTCTATGACATAGAGTAACTTCTCGGCTCCTAGGACTATCCTGAGATTCATCTCCCAATCTAGAAAATTGGAGCAGTTAGAGACATTATTGCCCATGATTATGTCCTTAACGCTAATCTTTCCAAATATCTTGATTGCAATAGTCCAACTATCCAATGAACGATTTCGGATACACTCAAAATGTAATGGTTACTATAATCTAACTATATGACCAGCTACAAGTGGAGTAATGTCTTGTACAGTCTAACTATTCAAAGAAAGCAATAAAATAATATTAGTCCAACTAATATATTTATAACAACGATAAATAAAATAAAAGTGCGCGTGTGAGTAAGTATTAAATGAAATTGCAAATTTAATACTGGCCTCCCACTATTTTTCGGAGAGCCTCTAACCCAATGTGGAGTACTCGGGAAACCTAGTTTCCTAGTGGGCTAAGATCCCGTTAAATAACACACAACCTTGACTTTGGCCAACAAGCTGTATGAAACTTAACTAGGTAGATCTCTAAGATCAATTGGATCCCAACCAATTCCTAGATCCGGTAGGTGGACCTCCAAGTCCAAAACATATATCCAATATATTTCCTAACCTTTTCCTCTGAACCAACTAAGCCTTGGCTTTGGTTAAACAAACTTTATGATTCCAGTTAAGCGCGATCCATTGACAGTGGGAAAGCTTCGTAATCCACGTCGATGTACAGAAGTGACCTTGACTTTGGCCAATAAATCACAACTGCCCAAGACATGCGATATATAACAAAGCTTTCATGATTTAAACACATCCACCATGGATAGTGATCTTGACTTTAGCCAACAAATCAAAGTCAATCTTGGATCTTGAGAGAGAACCACTCAATGGAAGGAAAATGCTTAATATTAAAGTGAGGGTTTTTCGCGTAAATTGGCAACCAATTTATTATCTTTGATTAGGTCTCATCATACACTCTTAAACATGCATTCTAAAAGCATAATAAGGCGCGATAAATTAATAATGATATTCAGATCGATATATAATACAATTTGTTCCTAGAACAAATCACTCTCTCTTTCATTTCTCCCGCTAGCACTTTACATTCTTCTACCCAATTACATAATACATAAAGAAACCACATTTACATTGAGGGGAATTGGTGAGAAGAGAAATACAAAGAGAATCGAAGGTGAAAGGTTGGACACGCAGGTCCAATTTAAATAAATTCCAAATTTACAACAATTTCCAAAAATTACCCCACCCAACTAATATCCATCCGATATACATTATTCATACAAATACATCCAAGTATTCACACAAAGCATGTTGTTCAATCAATCTAATCCAATTAATTAATCTTTGATTAATGATCATCTAATGTTCATACAATGATTTGATTTGTGCGAGTCCAGCTCGTTTAAGAATAAATACTCAAAGTAAGTATTCTTGAATTATATCGAACTATATTTTAAATCCAATTTTAATTGTATCCAATACTAATTCATGTTTAATTCCAAATTAAACAATTACACTTATAATAGTGCCTTTTAGACTTGGATTCCAAATCCAATCATAATGGGTCTCAAAGGCCCAATTAGCATCCAATGCCTATTCAATTAAAGTCCAATGGGCTTTCAATTAATTCTTTAGGCATGGGCTTTGGCCATTATGGATCAAACCCAAAAGCCAAGTGTGGTAACACAGAAACTGGGCGACGCATGTTGTCCCGGGCTCGCAGCCAGGTCGGGATTACGGAGTAGCCACGGGGGACTAAACCGAAGAATAATGGAGTCGCCACCCGGTGTGAACCGGGAAAATGAGATTTAAGGCCGCACTCACCCCTCGCAAGGGAAGACCTCAAACCGTTGGGTTCGGAATGGTCCCTTACTTATGTCACTTGTAATGAAAGGATTTGTGTAAAAATTTAATCAAGCTTAAGTAACACTTATTTCCAAGAGTATTATGCTTCTAAATCCATATGCACAAAAATAAAACTTACACCTAAATTTGTATATATTTCACATCTAAGATTGCATGCTTGAAAGTACATCAAAGTAGCAACGAACATACAACTTCATTGGCATATTGTATTCATGGAAACACAGGCACACACTAACCACGCAAGCACACATAAAAGCGAATCAAATAATAGCGAACATTTGATTTCATAGACATATCATACTTATACGTGCAGAAGCATAAACAAATAGTCATTACATGTCCATGCGTAAATAAAAGAGTCAACTAAGTACATAATGCAAAAAGACACTTAAGGATGCAATTAGGCATTAAAGTAAGCATGCTATGACGTGGTGCAAAAGAAGATAACTAATATGGACACAAACACACATGTGAGCACTTTTCCAAGTGGTACGTGGAATTGTATCCCAAGTACAGACCGCATTACCGTCCATTCGGAATCGGCTACGGAATTTATGTCTGGGTTTCCATCTGATATACCACAAGAAATAATACTCAAATGCTATAATAACATGGATATATGAATTATACTACGTTAGGCCAAGACTAAGGTAAATGATGCAACCAATGGAATAAATATGTTATTTTCATTACGATGCGTACAAAGAAAATGATGACTATATGAAACTTCGTATACCCGATTGAACACATCTTATATTCAACCGAATATACATCAACCGGCGCGGCAAAGCATCGTGGTAAAGGATTTTAACCCCTCCAAATAGGGGACCTTTAATCCGACTTACTAAGCCCATGCGCTTGATTGCATCATGCGTACAAAGAATAAAGACAATAACATCAAACTTAGTATACCCGATTGAACATATCTTACATTCAACCGAATACACATCAACTGGCGCGGCAAAGCATCGTGGCAAAGGGTTTTAACCCCTCCTAATAGGGGACCTTTAATCTGACTAACTAAGCCCATGCGCTCGATTTCATCATGCATACAAAGAATAAAGACAATAACATCAAACTTAGTATGCCCGATTGAACATATCTTACATTCAACTGAACACACATCAACCGGCGCGGCAAAACATCGTGGTAAAGGGTTTTAACCCCTCCAAATAGGGGACCTTTAATCCAACTTACTAAGCCCATGCGCTCGATGGCATCATGCATACAAAGAATAAAGACAATAACATCAAACTTAGTATGCCCGATTGAACAATTCTTACATTCAACCTAACACACATTAACCGGTGCGGCAAAGCATCGTGGTAAAAGGTTTTAACCCCTCCAAATAGGGGACCTTTAATCCGACTTACTAAGCCCATGCGCTCGATTACATCATGCATACAAAGAATAAAGACAATAACATCAAACTTAGTATGCCCTATTGAACATATCTTACATCCAACCGAACACACATCAACCGGCGCTGCAAAGCATCGTGGTAAAGGGTTTTAACCCCTACAAATAGGGGACCTTTAATCTGACTTACTAAGCACATGCGCTCGATTGCATCATGCATGAACAAGTAACTTGCGGAGTTCAAATGACGGCAATATAAAACAAAAGAAGGTGTCGTTTACTCAAGCGGTACGTGGAGTTGTATCCCGACTACAGATCATACTACCGTCCATTCGGAATCGGCTATGAAATTTATGTCCGGGTTTCCATCCGATATACCGCGAGAGTTGACACATCTTTCATTTTATTCCAAGGCCACAACATACAATATTTGGTAATACATGCATATTTATCTACTCAAGGGCCACAACATGCATTTTAGCATAACAATCATGCGAACAATACTCAATAAATAATAAAAATAAAACAAAAAACGAATGTGGAAAATACCCCCAGGTCTAACCTTTTTTGCCGACTTTCGGACTTGCGTTTCATGGAGATCGGAAGGGTAAAGCTCATCAACGTCTCTGGTTCACTGGTTTAGCGTCTTAACTTACTGTTTTGCTGTTTTGCTTGCTGTTTGGCCTCCGTTTTGCTGCTATTTTTATTGTATTTTCTGCTCACTGTTTTGAGGTAATTTAGGTTACTGTTTGTGCGGTTTTTGGAGGGTTTGGGGCTGCGGTTTCAGGCAATTTTTTAGGGTACAGTTGGGGACTGTTTTGAGTGGTAAAAGTGCTGTTTTTGGGACTGTTTAGGCAGTTTATTTTTGGGTATTTTGAATGCAGTTTAAGGCGTGATTTTTGGGAGGTTATGCGGCAGATTTTGGGATGTGTAGTGTGTGCTGGTGTGGCTACGTGATGGGCTGTTACTTGAGCAAAGTGGAAAATTTCGTGAACAAAAATAGGGCAGTGTTGTGCGTTGATTTGTGGCTTGCGCTGAGTGGGTTTTGTGGAGTCGGTGAGGCCAGGTGTGGCACTGATTGAATGTGTTGAGTGCTAGGGCTGTTGAAGGTGCACAGGGTTCTTATGCGTGCAGGTCAATGGGCATGTTTAAGGCAATTGGCGTGAATTGGCTTACGTGAGGCCGTGAGGGGCTATGTGGCGAGAGGCTTGTGGCGTGCTGTGGCTTGCGTTTTTGAGAGGAGAAGATGCTTAGGGTTTTTTTGTAATGGAGAGATGAGAGGGTAGCTACTGCATGAGTATTTAGGGTTTATATTATTTTTTTGTTTGCCGTGAGTGAGATGGAAGAGAGGAGAGCCAATGGTTGAAGGTTATCTATTGTTTTTATAGTGAGAGGGTATGAGGATTAGGGTTTGCATGGTTTTTTTTGAATAGGAAATAAATCAAATTTAATAAGGATGGATTTAATTTAATTATTTAGGGAAAGAATAATGTATTTTAGGAGGGGATTATATTAAATTAGGTGATTGATTTAATTAAATTTGAAAATGATTTACTTAATTTTGGTATTAGTTTATTTAATTTAAATTTAATTGGTTTTATTTAATTGGATTTAATTTGTGAATTTAATTTAATTAAGATTTCAATTTAATTTAATTTCAATTTAATTGGTTTTGAATTAAAATTTGTGACATGTGTTTTAAATGTTTTAATTAATTTAATTTGTGACATACATTAATTATTTCTTTGGATTGAGCTTGGATGAGATGGGCTTGGTTTGTCTGGTTTGGGCCAAGGTTAAGTTTTAAAACGGAGGTCCAACAAGTGAACCCGAAGCTAAACACATGAACTAAATCCAACGAAAACGTTAATTCTTGATTCTTCCCTTCCGACGTCCGTTTCCCGCGACTTCCGCAACTTAAAAGGTAGTGCCTCCAAATGAGACTCATCATCGGGTTTCACATGCAGAAATGCAATGCCTACAGTCGCCCCCACTTTGATGGGACTTGTGCAGTGTGTGACTTTGAACAATCCTATCAAAGTTATGCAATGCATTTTCACTTACCTGGCTCGCCAGCTGCCACCTGACTTGCCTGCTGCTCCGCCGAGCTGATGATGCAGTGGACCTCAATCCTGGGACGCATCCCAATAACTGCAACCGACAACGGGGGCCTCGACCCTAGGACGCATCCCAAAACCGATGATAAAATGGGCCTCGGCCTAGGGACGCATCCCCAAAAATGATGCAGTGGGTCCACGACCCTGGAAAGCATTCCAATAAATGCAACCAACAACGGGGTCCTCTACCCTGGGACGCATCCTAATACCGCTGACAAAATGGGCCTCAGCCCGGGGACGCATCCCCAAAATATGATGTAGTGGGTCCACGACCCTGGGACGCATCCCAATAACTGCAACCGACAACGGGGGCCTCGACCCTGGGACGCATCCCAATACCGCTGACAAAATGGGCCTCCGCTCGGGGACGCATCCCCAAAATATGATGCAGTGGGTCCACGACCCTGGGACGCATCCCAATAACTGCAACCGACAACAAGGGCCTCGACCCTGGGATGCATCCCAATACCGCTGACAAAATAGGCCTCGGCCCGGGGACGCATCCCCAAAATATGATGCAGTGGGTCCACGACCCTGGGACTCATCCCAATAACTACAACCGACAACGGGGGCCTCGACATTGGGACGCAACCCAATACCGCTGAAAAAATGGGCCTCGGCCCGGGGACGCATCCCCAAAATATGATGCAGTGGGTCCACGACCCTGGGACGCATCCCAATAACTACAACCGACAACGGGGGAACCTCGACCCAACACCACTGACAATAGGGACCTCGCCCTCAATATGACGATGTAGTGGGCACCTCGACCCTGGGACGTATCCCGGAACTACAACCAACAACGGGGGCACCTCGACCCAATACCACTGACAATAGGGACCTCGCCCTCAATATGATGATGTAGTGGGCACCTCGACCCTAGGACGGATCCCGGAACTACAACCGACAACGGGGGCACCTCGACCCTGGGCACCTCGACCCAATACCACTGACAATAGGGACTTCGCCCTCAATATGATGATATAGTGGGCACCTCGACCCTGGGACGCATCCCGGAACTACAACCGACAATGGGGGCACCTCGACCCAACACCGCTGACAATAGGGACCTCGCCCTCAAACTGATGATGTGGGCCTCGCCCCTGAACTGATAATGACGTGGGCCTCGCCCCCAGACTGATGTGGGCCTCACCCCAGACTTATACTAATGTGGGCCTCGCCCCAAAACTGATACTGACGTGGGCCTCGCCCCTGAACTGATACTGACGTGGGCCTCGCCCCCAGACTGATTTGGGCCTCGCCCCAAAACTGATACTGACGTGGGCCTCGCCCCAAAACTGATACTGACGTGGGCCTCGCCCCTGAACTGATACTAATATGGGCCTCGCCCTAGACTAATACTGATGTGGGCCTCGCCCTCAACTGATACTGACGTGGGCCTCGCCCCAGACTGATACTGATATGGGCCTCGCCCTCAAACTGATACTGATATGGGCCTCGCCCTCAAACTGATACTGATATGGGCCTCGCCCCTATGTTGATACTGATATGGGCCTCGCCCTCAGAGTGCCATACCCGGCAAGACCGATTCAGATGCTAATGTGGGCCTCGCCCCCAGAGTGTTATACCCGGCAAGACTGATTCTGATGTCTCCAAACCCGGAGTGCCGTACCTGGCCAAACTGATTTGATGTCTCCATACCTGGAGCGCCATACCCGGCAAAACTGATACTGATGATGACGTGGGCCTCGCCCTCAGAGTGTCATACCCGGCAGAACCGATGACGTATCTCCATACCGGGAGTGCCATACCTGGTGGAACCGATGCTGTATCTCCATACCCGGAGTGTCATACCCAGCAGAACCGATGCTATATCTCCATACCCGGAGTGCCATACCCGGCAGAACTGATGTTGTATCTTCATACTCGGAGTGCCATACCAGGCCGAACTGATGTTGTATCTCCATACCCGGAGTGCCATACCTGGCAGAGTTGATGTTGTATCTCCATACCCGGAGTGCCATACCCGGCATAACTGATGCTAGTAATGGTGTGGGCCTCGCCCCCAGAGTGCCATACCCGGTAAGACTGATACTGATAATGATGTGGGCCTCGCCCCCAGATTGCCATACCCGGCGAGACTGCTACTAATGATAATATTGGACTCGCCCCCAGATTGCCATCCCCGGCAAGACTGATACTGATGCTGATGTAATGGTTCATTCCTGAACTGTGCTGTATGAGATGGTCTATTCCTGAACCGTTATTGTGAGGTGGTCTCATTCTCGAACCGTGCTCCATCCTCGGAGTGCCATTCCTGACTTGCTCATTCCCGAACCTGTTCCATTCTCCGATTTCCATCCTTGGCTTGTTCATTCTTGAACCTTGCTCCATTCTTGGAGTGTCATTCCCGGATTTTGATGATGTGTGAGTCTCAACCCTGGGACTCATTGTTGGACAAAATGACCCATATCGTCACTATTTGCACAGATCATTGTGTTGTTGTAGCAAATTGACTATGTGACAAGGAAATTGCACTCTCATCATTTGTGATTAGATCACCATAAATATATAAATGAAGAGAGGCCCCTATGATTAGTTCCTGGACTGAGAATGATATGAGACAGTATCAGTCCCCGAATGATTAATCATTAAATATCCCTAGCCGTAGTATTATCGAGACTGGACATCGATAATGCGGAATAGGCTAGTATTGCACTTGTGTGCGTTGTGAGGGCACAACGACATAGTTCTCATATATATAAGTATTGGATACTTATGCAAGTGCGATAGGAGGTCGTGTTTCACCGATGGTACGGGAAACAGCTTCGCTCTGGATAGACCCCTCGGAATCCCATTGGTATTATGACTATGTGTCTATGGGAGGCCGAAATCAAGGTAGGTGTGTATAGTCTTAACCTGAGACTTACATCGCTAATACTTACGATAATCGATAAACTTTAGTCTGGTGGTACATGCTTTAACGGGTTCTGCGTACACCACTTCTGGTTTATCAGAAAGTCGTAGTGTATTGGGTGTGATGTCGAGACGGAAGTGTCACTTCAGTCATTATGGAGATGATGTCACGCAGGATACGGTATAGTGCTCTTGAGTACTTGGTACGTACGTGATTCGGATACTCTGACGACCGTATTTACTGCCAACTTATCCGGGGATCTCATGGGTCGCTTCCCGATAATCCACCGATGACGCACAACTCGCACTCTTGAATAATCTGGGATTATATAGAAGAGAGAGAAAATTAATCTAGGATTAATTACGGAGATATTTTATCTAGGATAAAATATCGTCTAGAGAGAGATAACGATTAATTTGGAATTAATCGGTAAATTAATATATTCGATATATTGAACGAAATTAGATTTCGACGCGGAATTAAAATTAGATTTTAATTCGGGCGAACGAATTAATTTAGAATAAATTCGTTAGCGACGTGAATAATGAATTCGCTAGGCGTAATCATTTAATTACGACGTGACGTAAAAATCGTTAATTTGGAATTAACGAACCCGAGCCCGGGTGTGATTGCGAGCGCATTCGTATTTCGAATTCGAGTGCGGCGACGCAAGTCGCATCAAGCGTCAAATCAATCGGTCGCATCAAGCGTCAAATCACTTGTCACTTTGAGTGATGTGACTTGACATCATGTCACTTTAATAAAGGTGATATGAATAATGATGGACTTGACATAAAGTGTAAAAGCATTTTGGAGGGAAAAACTTTTTGGTTTTGGCTCCAATATTTATTTGATTTTATTGATAAAGTTAAATGAAAAATTGATTATTTTATTCTTGGAAAATATATAATCAATTTTGCTTTACATTTTATCAAGTTAATAACATATTTTATCTCTCATCTCTCTCATCTCTCTCACGCACAAAGCCATTTTCTTCACTGGTTTTGAACCAGTTTGGGCGTGAACAATAGGGAAGCAAAAGTGGGTTTTCATGGTGAAAATTCAAGTGCTAGCACACTTACAAGTCTTGCGAAGGTGGTAGGGAGGTTCGACCATGAGCCGGGATCCGTCCGACGAAATTAGGAGCTCCATTTCGCAGCTCAAAAACTGAAGACAGAAGGCAGTGGACTGCATGCAGTGGGCGTCCATGGCAGTGCGTTTTTGGCTTCATTCGTCTTCGATTCGACTCAACCAACCAATGTAAGTATTCCGCTATCTTCGTTGGTGTATTCATGCATGATTTTCATGTCTTGTTTGATCTTGGGACCTAGATTTTTACCTACAATGGCATCAAGAGCTATAGGTTCAAGCATGAATTTTAGGGCTTAAAATTTGGGTAAATGTTTGTTGAGCATGATTTGAATAAATTGGTTGTTTAAGTATGCTTATAACATGTTTAATTTCATTTTGGTTGGACCATTTGTTGAAAAATGATTTGGAATTATTTTCCCCAAATTTTTCATCTTGGCCGAATATGAATGTAATATTGGGTATTTTGATTTTGAGCATGATTTGGTTAAATTGATTAATTGAGCATGTTTAAATGATCTTTAATTGAAGATTGATTTGATCAATTTCAACAAAATGTGATTGGATCAATTTTGCCCAAATTTGTGATGTTGGCCGAATGCTATATTGATTTTGGGTTCTTGGAAATTTTGTTTTTTGATTCATTAGATGAATTGGAATCATAATGTTTGATGTTAATTTGAGGTCAATTGGATAGTACTTTGAATTGGACAAAAAACCCCAAAATCTTATGTTGGCCGAATGTGATGGATATTTGGAAATCTTGGATTTTTTCATTTTAATTCATTGGATGAGTTATAATGATGTAGGATGATGTTGATTTGAGATTGAATTGGATTTTATTTTGAATTGGATAAAAATCCCTAAATTAATCACCTTGGCCGAATAGGTATAATGCCCTAATGTCTTGGTAATTTTGATTTTGTGACATTGGATGTGTATGAAATCAAATTGGATGGTGATTTGATGTCGATTATGGGTTCGATTGGATTGAAACCAAATCGGACACAAAATCCCTCCTTGGCCGAGAGCTTTGTAGCATGTAAATGGGTTTGATTTTTCAATTTGTGTGTTGGACATATAAAAATGAATTAAGCATGATTAATTGGACTAATATGGTGTTTTAGAAATATTGATTTAGTTGATTAATCATGTAATACACTTTACGACTTAATGAACCTTTAATGTTTAATTGGGCCTAATGGGCCAAAATAATTTAAAACGCTTATGGGGTAAATCCCGGATTGGACTTTGGTTGCGGATTTGACCCGAGTTGACCAAAAGTCCACGCCTTGAAGAAATTAATTAAAAGCCCATTGGACTTTAATTAAATTAATATTGGATATTAATCGGTCTTTGAGACGCGTTACGATTATATTTGGAATTTAAATCGTAAAAGGTTTATTAAATAAAAGTGTAATATTTAATTTGGAATTGAATAGTGAATTAGTATTAAATACATGTTAAATTAGATTTAATGATGTAGTTTAATTTAATTCATGAATTCGTACTTTAAGTACTTATTCGCAAAATGAGTTTGACTCGAACAAAATCAAATCGTTGTTTGAACATTGGATGATCACTTAATTATCAGATTAATTAATTTGATTAGATTGATTGATAGCATGCTTATGTGTGTGAATACATGGTTGTGTTGAATGAATAATGTATATCGGATGGATATTAGTCGGGTGGGCAATTTTAGAAATTGTTGTAATAAATTCGATTTATTAAATTGGACCTGCGTGTCCAGCCTTATCACCTCTGTTCTCTTTGTATTCTCTTCTCACCTATTCCCCTCTATGTATATGAGGTTTCTTTAGAAGTGTAGTGTAACGGGTAGAAGTAATACTAGTGCTAGCTTGAGTGAGAAAGGGAGAGATTTGATCTAGGATCAATGTGTTAAGTATCCATCCGCATATCATTATTATTTATTTTCATACTCGCTTTATTATGTATTTAGAATGCATGTTTAAGGGTGTATGATGATGAGACCTTAACAAAGATAATTAAATTGGAAGCCAATTTGCACGCGAAAAACCCTCGTTAAATATCATGCGTTTATTTTCCTTCCATTGAGTGATTCTTGCTCAAGATCCGAGATTGGCAGGGGTTGTTGGCCAAAGTCAAGCCCTTGTCCGTCAAAGATGTGCTTGAATTACGAGGCTTTGTTCCATATCGGTGTCGTGTCCAAGTTGTGGTTTGTTGGCCAAAGTCAAGACCACTTCTTGTCCATTGACATTGATTACGAAGCTTCCATGTCAATGGGTCCGCGCTTGACTGGGATCACTAGGTTTGTTGTGCCAAAGCCAAGGCCTAGTTGATTCAGAGGAAAAGGTTAGGGTATACATTCGATGTATAGGCATATATAAGATATATGTTTGGGACTTGGATGTCCACCTACTGGATCTAGGAGTTGGATGAGATCCAATTGATCTTCGAGATCTACCTAGTTAATTATCATACAATTTGTTGGCCAAAGTCAAGATTGTGTGATATTTAACGGGATCCTAGCCCACTAGGAAACACGGTTTCCCGAGTACTCGACAGAGGGTTAGAGGCTCGACGAAAAATAGTGGGAGGCAAGTATTGAATTTGCAACATTCGTTCAATTACTCGCCATACGCGCTCAAACAAAATTACTCGTCATATTAATTAAAAGTATTAGTTGGACTAATATTTTATGTTGTTTAAAAATATATATATATAGTTGGACTATATACAAACTCATTCAATATATAGTTGATTTTATAATTGGATTATAGTAATCAATATAATTGAATTAAATGATAGTTTTTTATAATTAGATTATAGTAATCAATATTAAAATTATAGTTGATTAAATAATTGGATTATTGTAATCATTATAAAAATAGTACCTTATTAAATTGATTAAATAGTTGGACTATTGAAATCAAGAAAGAATTGAAAAGTTGAATGTTTAAAATATATAATCCTTGGATTAAATGTTTTAAATGATTTAATTTTCATATTGGGGAACATAATAGGTTACTTTATTGGATAAAATAACTTGTTATATCTGGGCCATAATTAAGCAAATAAGTAGAGCATAAAATCTTTGGAAGATTTATGTGATGATGACTTTAGTGCTTAATTAATATACTTATCATAAATCTATTTTAGATTTAAAAGTATTAAATTGCAATTAATAATTCTTAGAGAATTGATTTGACTATTCTAGAGGTGAAAAGTCAAAGTTTGCAATTGGGCGTGTTGCACAAGGTGCACATCGTTTCGATATTCCGAAACCAAGGCTTGGCCAAAGGTTTGTGATTGAATATTGAAAAGATAAATGACATATCCCAAAGTGACTACCATTTGGATATGGAAGACACGAAGGAATTAAAGAAAGGGTGAGGCTCTTACTTTAAAATATTTGTCAAAGTCATGTTCACTACTAGTATTGAAATTAGATTTTAAATACTTAGTGTGGTACATAAAATATATGTATTGATGTTCAGAATCCGCTATGAGCTGGATACTGACTTCAAGCCGAGATTTCTCTGCAAATCGGAAACGGGACGAAAGTCGCTGTTTCGACTGTAGATACCTAAGTTTAGGAACTACCCTTTGGGTATGTACTTAAATTAGGAACTGTTATAATGTAACTAGTTTGACTAGAGACATTATCTCTATATCAGTGTTTAATCCATTGTGATAACCTTTATATTATAGAACACTAAGTGTTTTATTATATAAAGATGATTACTGAGATAAATACATTAGATGTAAATAACAGAATTTATATTTGATATAAATAATCTATATAAAATGATAAATAGCTCAAATGATTTCAATAGAGACTTATACCTTATATATAGAACACTAGATTATATAAAGATGATACTGAGATAAATACATAGATGTAAATAACAGAATTTATATTGAATATAAATAAAATCTCAAACATATAAAATGACAAATAAATAGCTCAAATTGATTTGATCAATAGAGACTTATTTGTGGCATTGTTGTCTGGGACACATTATAAAGACTCGTATATCCACACTTTTGAAGAGTGGGTACTAGGACTGATTTGACTATTCAAATAAGGTCTGCGAATCTAGTTTGTTAGGTAAAGTACCTAAAATACTATTTACTTGGTAATAGTATAAAGGCCACCGATCTGTTAGCCCTATTCATGGTGAAGTTTGTGGGCCCATATCTAGCTAGACTAGATGTGAACATGAATATTTCGTGACCTTGACGGATGTAGCATCGCGTTATGGTTATGTGTTTCTTTTGAAGAACACAGATCGTAAACCTTTTGAAGTTTCGACACGAAGTAGAAGTAGAAAAGCAGATCGGCTATAGTATTATTCCACCACGGTAAGACCGTATTGGAAAAATACTTAAGTAGTAAGTTTCAGACATACATGAAAGAGTACGGTATTCTTTCATATGAGGACTCCTCCCGAGACACGTCAGTTAGACGATGTGTCCGAACTAAAACCGAATTTTGTTGGACATGATAAGGTTTATTACGAGTCGCTCTGAGCTACTGTTTCCTTCAATAGGATATGTATTAACAGTGCAAAACTTATTTAGAATAAGGTTCCATATAAATCTGTTTGACAGATATCATATAGGATATGAACAGGAAAGAAACGGGGTTTCTCATTCCTAATAATTTGGGTATGCCAGGCATAACGTTTGGATGATACCAAACTAAGAACCCAAATTGGATAAGTGCCAATATAGGTTATCCTAAGGGAAACCATAAGTATAGTACTTATAAATCTCACATGAGAACAATGTAATTGTTGCTCACCATGCGGTTTTCCTGAGAGGAATACCGATATGCAGTGGTCAGTGGGAGGATAGTGATACTCGATGAAAATCGGAGTAGTAATACTGTTCAAGGCACGAAGTCCTTAATGGAACACAAACAGTTCATCAATAATGAATCTGTACCATTAATCTTCGAATACACAAGAACTGAGTAGATCGGAAAGAGTCAGAAAACAACCTAGGGTATGGGTTTCTGATCTAACCTAATAAAGATGTCAATCTTATGAAGGTATACCATCCGACTACGTTTTTGAGGAAGTGATACGAGGTATCGACTCCCTATTATGGCAAAGTGCCATGAGTCCGAAATGGATTCCATGTATAACAACTATTTTTGAATACTAGTTGTTGTACCACAAGGCATTGTGCCTATTGGTACATTAAACGTCTTCAAGGAAGACATACATGGAAGGCAACATACCAACGTACAAAGCTGGGCTTTTGACGGAAAGGTATCGTTATCAACATTGTGTTAATAACGGTTCGACCTTTTACCTGTTGCCATGGTAAATCCATTTTGAAGATGCTTGTAGATAACTGCGTATTTCATTTATGAAATGTGTCAGTTATAGATCAAAATCGCTTTCCTGAAAAGGAAACCTTTTGGAGGATGTTTACAACATCCTGACGATTTTGTATAACCGACAAACAAGGTTTGCGGGTACTCGATCCATGTTTGGATTGAAGCAAGCATAAGGTTCTTGGAACTGACGTTTTGAAATAATCATAATGGTTTATGATTTGACTCAAAACGAAATAATTCTTGTGTATATAAGGAGGTTAGTGGGAGAGCGCACTGACAGTTAAATTCCCATAAAACAATTGGTGAAAGCTTGGCTTTCATAGATATTCTTTCAATAGAAATTCTCCGTAGAATTCTGGGGAGTAACAACCTTTATTCAAGGAATAAAGATCTACTGGGATAGATTTGGAGTTGGTTAACACTCTCTGAAAATTGTACATTTAAAATGTACTTGATAGGGTGTCTCATACGCTTCGAGCATATGGAGTCACGATCAGGTCAATCCAAGTGATAGTCACTGGATTGAAGATTAAGAACATCTGTTAGTATCTAATAGAACTAAAGATGTTGTCTTAAACTATGGAGAAGAGAACTTGAAGTGACTGGGATCACTGCTGCAAGTTTCCAAACAATTAAATACTACGGTACTATAAAGTTTGAATAACGGGACAGTGAGCTTGAAATCTTCCAAGCAAGATAACTGTTGCCGAATAAACAACAAATGCGGATTATTGCTGCAGCTGAGGCAGCAATAGAAGCCATTTGGATCGAAAATAAATCTAATTAGATTAGATATAGTTCTGTTAGCAGCTGAGCTAGGCGTCAGCACAGCTAAGAATTGAAGGTCTCATCGACGATCCAGATATATACTTCTATATCATCTGATTCGTTCGGATCATACATCGTGGCGATGTGATGATCGTATAAATCGCGTCAAACGATAATCAACAAATCCGCTGACGAAAATCTTTCTTCAGCAATTTGAGCGAACCGTACATAGTTCGAGTGTAGGACACTTGAGTGACTGGCTATGTGCCAAGTGGGAGATTGTTGGACAAAATGACCCATAGCGTCACTATTTGCACAGATCATTGTGTTGTTGTAGCAAATTGACTATGTGACAAGGAAATTGCACTCTCATCATTTGTGATTAGATCACCATAAATATATAAATGAAGAGAGGTCCCTATGATTAGTTCCTGGACTGAGAATGATATGAGACAGTATCAGTCCCCGAATGATTAATCATTAAATATCCCTAGCCGTAGTATTATCGAGACTGGACATCGATAATGCGGAATAGGCTAGTATTGCACTTGTGTGCGTTGTGAGGGCACAACGACATAGTTCTCATATATATAAGTATTGGATACTTATGCAAGTGCGATAGGAGGTCGTGTTTCACCGATGGTACGGGAAACAGCTTCGCTCTGGATAGACCCTCGGAATCCCATTGGTATTATGACTATGTGTCTATGGGAGGCCGAAATCAAGGTAGGTGTGTATAGTCTTAACCTGAGACTTACATCGCTAATACTTACGATAATCGATAACTTTAGTCTTGGTGGTACAGGCTTTAACCGGTTCTGCGTACACCACTTCTGGGTTTATCAGAAAGTCGTAGTGTATTGGGTGTGATGTCGAGACGGAAGTGTCACTTCAGTCATTATGGAGATGATGTCACGCAGGATACGGTACTAGTGCTCTTGAGTGTTGCGCAACCAATCGGGATATTGTGACCAGGTCATAACTATCCGATTATAGAGACTATGTTACCAGACATCCGATATGTGCTTCGGACGGGGCAGACACTTATCCAGCCCCAGCCCTAGCACGTGACTATCCGATACTGGGCCAATGCAAACCAACAGTATACTACGCTTGATAACAGATCTTTGATATTCTTAATTGGATATGTCCGGAGAATTGGGAAGACTTGGTGCTTTGCTAGGAGTCGACCTTGTCTCGTAAATCGGTAGAACGTAGTACTTGGTACGTACGTGATTCGGATACTCCGACGACCGTATTTACTGCCAACTTATCCGGGGATCTCATGGGTCGCTTCCCGATAATCCACCGATGACGCACAACTCGCACTCTTGAATAATCTGGGATTATATAGAAGAGAGAGAAAATTAATCTAGGATTAATTACGGAGATATTTTATCTAGGATAAAATATCGTCTAGAGAGAGATAACGATTAATTTGGAATTAATCGGTAAATTAATATATTCGATATATTAAACGAAATTAGATTTCGACGCGGAATTAAAATTAGATTTTAATTCGGGCGAACGAATTAATTTAGAATAAATTCGTTAGCGACGTGAATAATGAATTCGCTAGGCGTAATCATTTAATTACGACGCGACGGAAAAATCGTTAATTTGGAATTAACGAACCCGAGCCCGGTGTGATTGCGAGCGCATTCGTATTTCGAATTCGAGTGCGGCGACGCAAGTCGCATCAAGCGTCAAATCAATCGGTCGCATCAAGCGTCAAATCACTTGTCACTTTGAGTGAGTGATGTGACTTGACATCATGTCACTTTAATAAAGGTGATATGAATAATGATGGACTTGACATAAAGTGTAAAAGCATTTTGGAGGGAAAAACTTTTTGGTTTTGGCTCCAATATTTATTTGATTTTATTTGATAAAGTTAAATGAAAAATTGATTATTTTATTCTTGGAAAATATATAATCAATTTTGCTTTACATTTTATCAAGTAATAACACATTTTATCTCTCATTCTCTCTCACGCACAAAGCCATTTTCTTCACTGGTTTTGAACCAGTTTGGGCGTGAACAATAGGGAAGCAAGAGTGGGTTTTCATGGTGAAAATTCAAGTGCTAGCACACTTACAAGTCTTGCGAAGGTGGTAGGGAGGTTCGACCATGAGCCGGGATCCGTCCGACGAAATTAGGAGCTCCATTTCGCAGCTCAAAAACTGAAGACAGAAGGCAGTGGACTGCATGCAGTGGGCGTCCATGGCAGTGCGTTTTTGGCTTCATTCGTCTTCGATTCGACTCAACCAACCAATGTAAGTATTCCGCTATCTTCGTTGGTGTATTCATGCATGATTTTCATGTCTTGTTTGATCTTGGGACCTAGATTTTTACCTACACTCATCCCCAAAACTACTGGTGAAGTGGGGGTCGCGTCCTTGGGATTATTCCCGAAACTCTGATGAGTGGGCCTCGAACCATAGGATTCCTTCCCGAAAAGTGAAACTGATGGGGGGTTTGGGCCCTAAGCTGATACTGATGTGGGCCTCGGCCCTGTGACTTATCCCCAAACTGATGCTGACATGGGCCTCGCCCCAGACCGATACTGATATGGGCCTCGGCCTGGGACTATCCCAAACTGTTACTGATGTAGGCTCGGCCCTGGGAGACTCATCCCTAAACTGATACTGATGTGGGCCTCTCCCCCAACTGATACTGAGATGGGTCTCGCCCCCAGACTGATACTGCTGATATGGGACTCACCCCCAGACTGATACTGATGTGGGCCTCGCCCCAAGACCGATACTACTGATATGGGCCTCGCCCCCAGACTGATACTGATGTGGGCCTCACCCCCAACTGATACTTATATGGGCCTCGCCCCCAGACTGATACTGCTGATATGGGCCTCGCCCCCAGACTGATACTGATATGGGCCTCACCCCCAGACTGATATTGATATGGGCCTCGCCCCTGTGACTCATTCTTGAAGACTGCTGACATTGTACTGTTGCTTGCTTCTGGTTGGCTTGCATTTGACGCTTTCTCTTTTTCTCCATTGAAACCTGTTATTACAAAACAGAACAAACACAAAAAAGATGCAAATATGTTACGTGTATGCATGCATGCATGAATGAATTTCCTATCCCGTGGGTAAGGTCTTCTGCCGGTACTCTTGGTGGCTGCTCGGTCTTTTGACAAGTCTGCTCTCTTCCCTAACCAACGGGTATCTATGATGGCTTTCAAGACAAAATGGGGTTAATATGGGGCATGTATGCATGAGGTGCATGAGATGCATGCGATGCAAGGAATATATCAACTCATTAAAATTTTCACACAAATCGGCCCATCGTCATTTTAGAAGCTTTTGGGCTAACTGTCATAGGAGTGAACTCGTCCCAGTTTAAATGGCCAACAAGTTCATCTCATGGCAAGAAGTCCAACCGTATCCAAATGATAATGTTCCTAAACACAAACATATAATGGCCCATTGGCGTTTTAGAAGCTTTTGCCCAATCATCATAGGATATGTTTCTTGTCCCAGTTTAAATGGCCCAACAAGCCCATACCTCATGACAAAAGGTCTGAATGGATCCAAACGACCATGTTCCCAAACACAAGCACAAGTAGACAATTCTTATTAGTTCTATGACTAAGGTTCACATACGGGTTTACGGGGGTGTGGACAAAGGCTCTCGCTGACGAAGGATTACCCACAACTAGTTCTCTCCACTCAAGGGTTCGAGCGACCAAGTGAGCGCACCTTTTTTATACCTTAAGGTACGTGCCAACGAGTTATGGTGTGTTTCTGACTGTCAAATGGATTTCCCATTGTAGATTCCCCAGAGGGAGGGTTAAGCAAGGCTCTCTTAAGTACCCAAGCCTATTAGGCTCTTATCGCTTGGTGTCAGGAATAAACAATGAGTCCCAAAATTAGTTCATCACAGTAGGCTACGAGTAGATGATTATCTAGGTGCCTTCACAGCTTTTCCTTATAGAAAGGTAGTGAGTGAAGGAATACACCAAACCATTACCTAGCTTTAAAAGTGCCTTTGATTAAACCCCTTTCAACCCACTAGGAACAGTTAACTTAAAGCACAAATCATAATATTACAAGACATTATTTTGGGGCTGATTCTCTATCCCCAGTGGAGTCGCCAGACTGTGGGAACACAAAAACTGGGCGACGCATGCTGTCCCGGGCTCAAGAACTAGTTGGGAGTACGGAGTAGTCCGCGGGGAACTAAACCGGAGAATAATGGAGTCGCCACCCGGTGTGAACCGTGACAAAGGTTTAAGGCCGCACTCACCCCTCGCAAGGGAAGACCTCAAACCGTTAGGTTCATAATGGTCCCTTACTTATGTCACTTGTGATAGTATGACTTGTGCAATAAATTAACCGAGTCTACGCAACATATATGCTCAAAGGTCACTTAGATCTAATATGTATTCGTCAAAATAACCCATAATCTAAGTTCGCATGCTTGAAAGTAAATCTTTAAATGGCAAACACAATACCACACAATGAGCATATTGAACCATCAAAACAAGGTAAATAAATAGCTATTCAAGTGTAAACACAACCTAAACAAACAACCATGCAACAAGAATAATATAATTATGCTCTGAAAATAAATAACGAACTAGACTAAATCATGCTTAAATTAATAAATAAAACAACCAAGAAACTATAACATGCTCAAATACAAGTTTGGATGGAACGAAACATATGTCTCTTAAGTGGTACGTGGCGTTGTATCCCGAGTACAACCGCACTACCGTCCATTCGGATTCGGCTACGAATTTACGTCCGGGTTTCCATCCTATATAGCACAAAAGGGAACACACGTTCCGCCCATCCAACAATCACATCATGCCTCAAACGACTCTCATGCAATAATCTTTTTAAAAATAAATAAAATAAACGAAAGATGATATATAAAAGGGTGACCTCAGATCTCACCTCTTTTGTCGTCTCTCAAAAGCACGTTACACGGCCGTTGGAAGGGTTGTTGCTCCGCAACTTTTCTGGTTCATTAATCCAACATTTTTCCTCGCTGTTTCGCTGTTCGGGTTATTATTTTCACTCTGTTTTGCTACTGTTTCGGGTGTATTTTCTGGTCACTGTTTCAGGGCTGTTCTTTGCGTGAGTGGAAGCAGTTTGTGGAGGGCTGAATGGGCGTGAGTGGGAGTAGTTTGTGGAGGGCTGAATGGGCGTGAAACAATGGTTGTTGTGGGTGGCTAATGACGTGAAAGAAGGGCAGTATGTGAGGGTAGCTACTGACGTGAAACAAGGGCAGTATGTGAGGGTCTTATGCGTTGAAACAAGGGCAATATGTGAGGGTCTTATATGCGTTGAAACAAGGGTTGTTGTGGGTGGCTAATGACGTGAAACAAGGGTTGTTGTGGGTGGTGTTTAGGATGTGATTTAAGGGTAGTTTTTTAGGGGTGAACTGAGGTGGTTTACTGGGTTTTATGGCGTCAATTAGGCTTTGTGTTGATTGCGGGCTTTTGGTGCGTGAGGGTTAACGTGAGGGGCTGTGTGAACGTGGCTAATTCACAGCAATGGCATGGAATATTTGTATGAAGGGCTATTTTTTGGTTTGAGAGATAGTGGACGTGGCTGAATATTTTATCGGCAGTGAGGGCTGGTCCTGGGTTCTTTATTTGTTAGTAGTGGCGGCACGTTTTGGGCACATGGAGGGCTGCTTGTGCGTTGGCTTTGTGGGCAGTTAATCGTGAAAGTTAGGTGGCGTGAGTGAACAGAGGCTAGGGGCGTGAATGTGGTCTGTAACGTGAAGGGTTTTGTGGCTGTGTTATTGCTGCCAAGTTGAGGCTAGGGTGCTGCTAGGGTTTATTATTTTTGGTTGAAGTAGTGAGTCGTGGCGTGAAGAAGGATGATGGGAAGTCTTGTTGGTTAGGCAGTATTGCTGCGAGAGGGGCTGTTGGGTGTATGAAAGAGGCGAATGAGAGAAGAAGATTAAGGTTTACTTCGTGAGTCGGCTGATTGAGTGGTCTGTATGGCCTGAGATCTCTTGGATGATGAGGGTTTATGGGCTGCTGGTTGTTTGTTTATTCACGCTGAGGAGAGAGACGGGTGTGGCAGCCGTGAGGAGAGAGGAAGGGGGTTCAGTCGGTGAGAGAGACGGGAGGATGATGAATGCTTGTGTCTTAGGAAGGAGAGAGGCGCCTGTAGTAGGGTTTCATTTTTGTGTGTTTTTTTATTACTGCCGAGTTAGTGAGGGAGAGGGTGGCTAGGGTTTGTTGTTTCTTATATAGTGAGATGGTAGGGTTAGGGTTTTTATCCATGGATTTATGTGTGTATTTAATTTTAATTATTTAAGACAAGAAATTATTTAAATTTGGTGAGTGAATTATTTAAATTAGGGGAATGATTTATGTAATTTAGGAAATGGATTTAATTTAATTTAATTAGGTTTAATTTAATTTGTTTTAATTTAATTTGTGACATGTATTTTAAATGTTTTAATTATTTAATTTGTGAGATGTGTTTTAAATGTTTTAATTATTTTTGGATGTGATTTAAAATAGAGGTCCAACAAGCGAACCCGAAGCGAAACATGCGAGTTAAATCCGACCAAATGCTAATTTCCAACTTTTCCCTTCCGACGTCTGTTTCCCGCGGCTTTCACAATCAAAGAGGTAGTGTCTCCATATGAGACTCATCATTGGGCTGATATGCAAAAATGTAGTGCCTACAGTCGCCCCTACTTTGATGGGACTTGTGCAGTGTGTGACAATGACAATCCTATCAAAGTATGTGCAATGCATTTTCACTTACCTGGCTCGCCAGCTGCCACCTAACTTGCCTGCTGCTTCGAACTGATTTGCTGATGTAGTAGATATGGTGACGAGGGCCTCGACCTCTGGGCTTTGTTCCCGAACCACCGAATGTGAACTGTGGTGATGATGCAGTAGGCCCTCGACCCTGGGACGCATCCCGGAACTGCAACCGACAACGGGGGCACCTCGACCCTGGGCACCTCGACCCAACACCGCTGACAATAGGGACCTCCCCCTCGAACTGATGATGTAGTGGGCACCTCAACCCGGAACTACAACCGACAACGGCGGAACCTCGACCCTCGGCACCTCGACCAAACACCGCTGACAATAGGGACCTCGCCCTCGAACTGATGATGTAATAGGCACCTCGACCCTGGCCACCTCGACCCGGAACTACAACTGATGATGCAGTGGGCCCTCTACCCTGGGACGCATCCCCAAACTGCTGATGATAAATTGGGCCTCAACCCTAGGACGCATCCCCAAACTGCTGATGATGATGTGGGCCTTAACCTTGGGACGCATCCCCAAAACTGCTGATGTTGTGGGTATCAACCCTGTGACTCATCACCGAAACTAATACTGATGCTGATGTGGGCCTCGCCCCCGGGACTCATCCCCAAAATTGATACTGATACTAACATAGGCCTCGACCCTGTGACTCATCCCCCAAAACTGATATTGATGTTGATGTGGGCTTCGTCCCCGGGACTCATCCCCACAACCGATACTGATGATGATGTAGGCCTCGGTCCTGGGACTCATCCATGAAACTGATGTTGATGTCTCCATACCCGGAGTGCCATACCTGGTAAAACAGATATTGATGTCTCCATACCCAGAGTGCCATACCGGCAGAACCGATGTTGTATCTCCATACCCGGAGTGCCATACCCGGCAGAACTGATGTTATATCTCCATACCTGGAGTGCCATACCTGATAGAACTGATGCTGTATCTCCATACCCGGAGTGCCATACCTGATAGAACTGATGTTGTATCTCCATTATCGGAGTGCCATTCCCGACTTGTTCATTCTCGAACTCTGCTCCATTCTCGGATCGTCATTCTCGGCTTGTTCATTCTCGAACTCTGCTCCATTCTCGGATTGCCATTCTCGGAGTGTCATTCTCGAACTGTGCTCTGTTCTCGGAGTGCCATTCTCGGCTTGTTCATTCTCGAACTATACTGAATGTTGGCTTTATTCCCATAGTGCCATACCCGACAAAACCGATGTTGTGTCTCCATACCCGGAGTGCTACTATAATATCTCCATCGCCGGAGTGTCGTACCTG
Source organism: Zanthoxylum bungeanum (assembly GCA_019454045.1). Lineage (NCBI taxonomy): Eukaryota > Viridiplantae > Streptophyta > Magnoliopsida > Sapindales > Rutaceae > Zanthoxylum > Zanthoxylum bungeanum. The sequence continues at coordinate 28,207 of SKCR01023035.1, read as the reverse complement.
GCAAAACTGATCTGATATCCCCATACCCAGAGCGCCGTACCTGTCAAAACTGATACTGAACCAATGTGGGCCTCGCCCCCAGAATGCCATACCCGGCAGAACTAATACTGAACCAATGTGGGCCTCACCCCAAGAATGCCATACCCGGCAGAACTAATACTGAACCAATGTGGGTCTCGCCTCCAGAATGCCATACCCGGCAAGCCTGTTATTGATGCTGATGATAATGTGGGCCTCACCCCCAGAGTGCCATACCCGGCAAAACTAATGCTGATAATAATGTGGGCTTCGCCCTACGATTCATTCCTGGATTCATTCTAAAACTTTGACAGCGTGGGCCTCGGCCCTGGGATTCATTCCGGGATTCATTCTAAAACTCTGCTGATGTTGGCCTCGGCCCTGGGATTCATTCCCGGATTCATTCCAAACCTCTGCTGATGCGGGCCTCGACCCTGGGACTCATCCCCAAAACTGAAATTGATATGGGCCTCAACCCTGGGATTCATTCCTGGATTCACTCCAAAACTCTGACGATGTGGGCCTCAACCCTGGGATTTATTCCCGAAACTGATGATGCTATGTTGTTGTTTCTGCTAGGCTTGTCTTTGCCTCTTATCTTTTTATTCTTTTGAGACCTGTGAATACAAAACAAAACAAACACAAAAAAGAATGCAAAATATGTTACGTGTATGCATGCATGCATGAATGAATTTCTTATTCCGCTGGGTTAGGTCTTCCGCCAGTTCTCCAAGTGATTGTTCAGTCTTCTCTCTGGTCTCATGGCTCAATTTCTTATTATGTCCCGGATTCACGAGGTGGTAGACTGGTCGCTCCCAGTCTTGGTTTAGCTTTCTGCTCTCTGCTGTTTGCACTTGGTCAAGATGAACCACATGGTGGGGCCTTCCATATCATCATGTTATATCAAATGCTATGAAATAGTCCCAATAGCTACACATATTATCATCCTCAAAGATCGCCCAGTATTGAAACCAGAGAACCTTCAAAACATTCAATGCAACTCAAATACAAGTCTTTGAATAAATTATCTAAGCCAGACTCAAAGTGTGTGTGTGCAAAGGTTCCTTCACAGCTTGATCCTTAAGTAAGCCAACACAATGATTTCGTTTCAAAAATCGGGATCGATGGGTCAAACCAACCTAGATGTCTCAATTATGCCTGCAGTTGCTTTTTTGTGCTTAATGTGGTATGGTTTTCTTTCTTTTTTTGTCTCTTTCTTTTTTCTCTTTTCATTTTGAACTTCTTTTTTTTTTTTTTTCTTCTTTTTTTTTCAACACACCTACCCTTTAAGGTAGCATTTCTCCTCATGGTGGTCCTAATACTCGCCCATGGGTAGCTTCACGCTTATCGGTTATAGGCGGTCTATTTTTTTTTTACTTTAGAGACTTTTCTTTTATTTTCAACCATACCACACATCATAACACAAGCAAATCAGGATAGACATTTAGGCGAATGGTCATTCACCGACCTACAATTTCTTCAACTAGTCACTTTTCTAACTACTCAGGTTTTCACTGCTAAGAACCTATAATTAAGTGCTCATGAGTCTAACATAGATCAACTACTCAAAGTATCAGATAAAAACACGTCAAGGGTTTATCGTTTCTACGGTTTCACCCTAAAGCAATCAATTTCACCATCGGACTTATGTCTAACTATTCAGGGACTAAAAAACAAATAATTTTTTTTTTTTCTTTTTTTTAAAGGCCCCACCAATGGTCTTTCTATCCTTGTCGTAAGGTTTTCTATTTCTCGATTTCCTTTTCCTCGCTATCCATGTTTGCTAAACCCTTCTTTGACAATTCTTCTTTTATCCCTAACCCAACAGATATCTATGATGGCTTTTAAGTCACAGAGGGTTAACGTGATGCTTGAATGCATGAGATGCGTGCGATGTATGAGATATAATATGCATGTGGTTTTCAAAAGCATAAAGGGGAAACTCCTATAGGATATATAACTATGGTTCACATGTGGGTTTATGACAATGCCTTTGGTTGAACTCCCTCAACCCACTATAGAAACGGTCAACTAAATCACAAATTATACACATCACAAGACATGATTTCGGGGTCGATTCTCTATCCCCAGTGGAGTCGCCAGACTGTGGGAACACAGAAACTGGGCGACGCATACTGTCCCGGGTTCGCGGCCGGTCGGGAGTACGGAGTAGCCACGGGGGACTAAACCGGAGAATAATGGAGTCGCCACCCGGTGTGAACCGGGAAAATGAGATTTAAGGCCGCACTCACCCCTCGCAAGGGAAGACCTCAAACCGTTGGGTTCGGAATGGTCCTTTACTTATGTCACTTGTAATGAAAGGATTTGTGTAATAATTTAATCAAGCTTAAGTAACACTTATTTCCAAAAGTATTATGCTTCTAAATCCATATGCACAAAAATAAAACTTACACCTAAATTTGCATATATTTCACATCTAAGATTGCATGCTTGAAAGTACATCAAAGTAGCAACGAACATACAACTTCATTGGCATATTGTATTCATGTAAACATAGGCACACACTAACCACGCAAGCACACATAAAAGCGAATCAAATAATAGCGAACATGTGATTTCATAGACATATCATACTTATACGTGCGGAAGCATAAACAAATAGTCATTACATGTCCATGCGTAAATAAAAGAGTCAACTAAGTACATAATGCAAAAAGACACTTAAGGATGCAATTAGGCATTAAAGTAAGCATGCTATGACGTGGTGCAAAAGAAGATAACTAATATGGACACAAACACACATGTGAGCACTTTTCCAAGTGGTACGTGGAATTGTATCCCAAGTACAGACCGCATTATCGTCCATTCGGAATCGGCTACGAAATTTATGTATGGGTTTCCATCCGATATACCACAAGAAATAATAGTCAAATGCTATCATAACATGGATATATGAATTATACTACGTTAGGCCAAGACTAAGGTAAATGATGCAACCAATGGAATAAATATGTTATTTTCATTACGATGCGTACAAAGAAAAGGATGACTATATGAAACTTCGTATACCCGATTGAACACATCTTATATCAACCGAATAAACATTAACCGGCGCGGCAAAGCATCGTGGTAAAGGATTTTAACCCCTCCAAATAGGGGACCTTTGATCCGACTTACTAAGCCCCTGCGCTCGATTGCATCATGCGTACAAAGAATAAAGACAATAACATCAAACTTAGTATACCCGATTGAACACACATCAACCAGCGCGGCAAAGCATCATGGTAAAGGGTTTTAACCCCTCCAAATAGGGGACCTTTAATCCGACTTACGAAGCCCATGCGCTCGATTTCATCATGCATACAAAGAATAAAGACAATAATATCAAACTTAGTATGCCCGATTGAACATATCTTACATTCAACCGAACACACATCAATCGGCGCGGCAAAGCATCGTGGTAAAAGGTTTTAACCCCTCCAAATAGGGGACCTTTAATCCGACTTACTAAGCCCATGCGCTCGATTGCATCATGTATACAAAGAATAAAGACAATAACATCAAACTTAGTATGCCCGATTGAACAATTCTTACATTCAACCGAACACACATCAACAGGCGTGGCAAAGCATCGTGGTAAAAGGTTTTAACCCCTCCAAATAGGGGACCTTTAATCCGGTTTACTAAGCCCATACACTCGATTGCATCGTGCATACAAAGAATAAAGACAATAACATCAAACTTAGTATGCCCGATTGAACATATCTTACATCCAACCAAACACACATCAACCGGTGCGGCAAAGCATCGTGGTAAAGGGTTTTAACCCCTCCAAATAGGGGACCTTTAATCCGACTTACTAAGAACATGTGCTCGATTACATCATGCATGAACAAGTAACATGCGGAATTCAAATGACGAAAAATAAATAAATCAAAGCAATATAAAACAAAAGAAGGTGCCGTTTACTCAAGTGGTACGTGGAGTCGTATCCCGAGTACAGATCATACTACCGTCCATTCGGAATCGGCTATGAAATTTATGTCCGGGTTTCCATCCGATATACCGTGAGAGTTGACACATCTTTCATTTTATTCCAAGGCCACAACATACAATATTTGGTAATACATGCATATTTATCTACTAAAGGGCCACAACATGTATTTTAGCATAACAATCATGCGAACAATACTCAATAAATAATAAAAATAAAATAGAAAACGAATGTGGAAAATACCCTCAGGTCTAACCTTTTTTGTCGACTTTCGGACTTGTGTTTCATGGAGATCGGAAGGGTAAAGCTCATCAACTTCTCTGGTTCACTGGTTTAGCGTCTTAGCGTACTGTTTTGCTGTTTTGCTTGCTGTTTGGCCTCCATTTTGCTGCTGTTTTGGTTGTATTTTCTGCTCACTGTTTTGAGGTAATTTAGGTTACTGTTTGTGCGGTTTTTGGATGGTTTGGGGCTGCGGTTTCACGCAGTTTTTTAGGGTGAAGTTGGGGACTGTTTTGGGTGGTAAAAGTGCTGTTTTCGGGACTGTTTAGGCAGTTTATTTTTGGGTGTTTTGAAGGCAGTTTAAGGCATGATTTTTGGGAGGTTATGCGGCAGATTTTGGGCTGTGTAGTGTGTGCTGGTGTGGCTACGTGATGGGCTGTTACTTGGCCAAAGTGGACAATTACGTGAACAAAAATAGGGCAGTGTTGTGCGTTGATTTGTGGCTTGCGCTGAGTGGGTTTTGTGGAGTCGGTGAGGCCAGGTGTGGTACTGATTGAATGGGTTGAGGGCTAGGGCTGTTGAAGGTGCACAGGGTTCTTATGCGTTCAGGTCAATAGGCATGTTTAAGGCAACTGGCGTGAATTGGGTTACGTGAGGCCGTGAGGTGCTATGTGGCGAGAGGATTGTGGCGTGCTGTGAGGTGCTATGTTTCTGTGTTTTAGCGTGAGTGGTTGATGGGTTCTTGGTGCGAGGGCTATGGTCTTGCGTGAGGTTACTGCTGGTTCGATGGCAGTTTGTCGAGTGGAGTTGCTGGGCGTGAAGGAGTAAGTTTGATGGCTACACTGGGCGTGAGTGGAGAGTGTTGCTTGCGTTTTTGAGAGGAGAAGATGCTTAGGGTTTTTTTGTAATGGATAGATGAGAGGGTAGCTACTGCATGAGTATTTAGGGTTTATATTATTTTTTTGTTTGCCATGAGTGAGATGGAAGAGAGGAGAGCCAAGGGTTAAAGGTTATCTATTGTTTTTATAGTGATAGGGTAGAAGGATTAGGGTTTGCATGGTTTTTTTTTGAATAGGAAATAAATCAAATTTAATAAGGATGGATTTAATTTAATTATTTAGGGAAAGAATAATGTATTTTAGGAGGGGATTATGTTAAATTAGGTGATTGATTTAATTAAATTTGGAAATGATTTACTTAATTTTGGTATTAGTTTATTTAATTTAAATTTAATTTGTTTTATTTAATTTGAATTGGAATTAATTTAATTGGATTTAATTTGTGAAATTAATTTAATTAAGATTTCAATTTCATTTCATTTCAATTTAATTGGTTTTGAATTAAAATTTGTGACATGTGTTTTAAATGTTTTAATTAATTTATTTGTGACATACATTAATTATTTCTTTGGATTGGGCTTGGATGAGATGGGCTTAGTTTGTCTGGTTTGGGCCAAGGTTAAGTTTTAAAACGGAGGTCCAACAAGTGAACCCGAAGCTAAACACGTGAATTAAATCCAACAAAAAACGTCAATTCTTGACTCTTCCCTTCCGACGTCCGTTTCCCGCGACTTCCGCGACTTAAAAGGTAGTGCCTCCAAATGAGACTCATCATCGGGTTTCACATGCAGAAATGCAATGCCTACACCAAGGCCCAATTAGGAATCACCCTATGCCAAAACTCAATTTAGGCCCATTAGGCCCAATTAAATTATTAAAGGCCCAAAAATCATATTAGGACTTTATGTAAATGGTTTTAGGCCCAATTGGATCCAACCCAATTGTCCAGAACCATACTTGGCCCAACCAAGCCCATTAGCCCAAATACAATAAATTAAATTAATATATTATTCCCAATTACATATTAATCCAATTAAAGTGTAATTAACACAATTAATCAATTAATCTAACGTTTCCAAAACACTAATTAATCCAATTAATCATGCTCAATTATTTCAATTCATGTCCAAAACAAATTGAAGCAAAATCAATTCATTCCAACATGCTTCAACTCACGGAAATCACATGAAACAACTTTCAATTTTGATTTCAATCCAATTAAATCAACAATTAACATTCATTTCATGTTTTTAACATATCCAATTGTCAAAATCAAAATTACCATGAGCTTAATCTAGGGTACATGCATTCGGCCAAGGGATGGATTTGGGGAAAAATTAATCCAATCAATTTTTAACAATCCAATTGTACATAACTCCAAGTTATCATCATCCAACCATAACCAAACAACCAATTTTGAATTTTCATAATCCAAGCATAAAATCCATAAATAAAGTCCATAAACCCTAGATTCAAATCATTCTTAGATATGGCTCTGATACCATTGTTAGTGTCCTAGACATGCCAATGATCTATAAACAAGATTTGTGTGTGAATAATTCAAGTAAAGTTTGCGGAAAAAAACTTACATTGATCGGCTTTGAAAAATCAAATCTTTCTTTGGATGTAGAAGCTCCAAGCCCTTTGTTGAGTTCCAAACTCTTGGGTGAGTTTCCCTATCACCTTAAAATGACTCCTTTAAGTGCTAGCTTGAACAAAATTGAAGCAAAATTTGCCCTCCAAGAGAAGCAAAATTCGGCCATGGTGAAGAGTGGAGAGGAAAGAGAGAAATTAATAGTGTTTTTAAGTTTCCAAAACTTGTTTCAAAAGTTGTGTTGTGAGTTGACAAAAAGATGCATTTTAAAGTACCCAACTACTTCCATCACAAATAGTGACATGTGATGTAAGTTATGGGTCCCATCCAATTATTAATTCCAAATTCAAGTTGGCTTAGACAACACACTTTGGGCTCGGGTTCGTTTAATCCGATCAAACGAATTTTCCGTCGCGACATAATTAAATCCAATTTAATTAAATAATAATGCCTAGCAAAATTATTACGAAAGTCGCTTACGAATTAATTCCAAATTAATTCGTTCGCTTGAATTAAAATCTAATTTTAATTCCGTATTGAAATCCAATTTCAATTAATATATCCGATAAATTATTTTAGCCCAAATAAATAAATTAAATAGAAAAAAATCCAATTTAACTATTAAATTTATTTTACCAATTAATTCCAAATTAATCGCATTCTCTCTTCTAGACGAATTTAATAGAAAAATCCAATTTAACTATTAAATTTATTTTACCGATAAATTCAAAATTAATCGCGTTCTTTCTTCTAGATGAATTTAATCCCAAATAAATTCTTGCCGGAATTAATCCCAGATTAATTTTCTCTCTCATAATTAATCACATATTAATTATGTTCGAGTCAAATGTCATCGGTGAATATTTGGGAAGCGACCCAAGAGATCCATGGATATGTTGGTAGTAAATACGGTTGTCCGACTATCCGACATGTGCGTACCCCGTACCATATTCTCATCGATTTACAAGACATGGTTGGCTTCTTGCAAAGCACCGTGCCTACCCAATTCTCCAGAAATATTAAACGAGGAATATATAATCTGTATTAGGCGTAGTATACAATGTATTGCGTAATATGATCCAGTATCGGATGTCACATGCTAGGCCTAGGGCTGGAATTGTGTCTGCCCCGTACGAAGTGTTGGACAATTATGACCCATAACATCACTATTTGTAAAAGACATGGTGTTTTTGTACAAATTAACTATGTGACAAAGGAAATTGTTATTTTATCATTTTTTAATTGGATTACTTGGATATATATAAATGATAAAAGTCCTTATGATTAGTTCTGAATTATTAAGATATGAGACAATATTAATCTACGAACGGTTTAATCATTAAATATCCCTAGTCGTAGTATTATCGAGACTAGACATCGATAATACGGAATAGACTAGCATTACACCTATGTGCGTTATGGAAGCTTAACGACATAGTTCTCATATTTTTAAGTATTGGATACTTATGCAAGTGTGATAGGAGGTTCTGTTAGCCGTTGGACCGGGAATAGCTTCGCTCTAGATAGACCCTTCGGAATCCCATTGGTAGTATGACTATGTGTATATGAGAATCCGAATCAGGGTAGGTGTATGTGGTCTTAACCTGAGACTTGCATCGCTAATACTTGCGACAATCAGTATACTTTAGTTTTGGTCATTCGGAGCTTTAATAGGTTCTGTGTATGCCTCTTCTTGGTTTACTGAGAATCGTAGTGTATTGGGTGTGATGTCAAGATGGGAGTATCACTTCAGTCATATGGAGATGATGATCACGCAGGGATACATAACTAGTACTCTTAAATGCTGTAGCTATCGGGATAGTATGACTAGGTCATGATTATCCAATTACAGAGACTAGTTGCTAGTGATCCGATATATGCTTCGTATGGGGCAGACACAATTCTAGCCCTAGGCCTAGCATGTGACATCCGATACTGGATCATATTACCCAATACATTGTATACTACGCCTGATACAGATTATAAATTCGTCGATGAATATTTCTGAAGAATTGGGTAGGCACATTGCTTTGCTAGAAGCCAACCATGTCTTGTAAATCGGTGAGAACGTGGTACGGGGTACGCACGTGTCGGATAGTCCGACAACCATATTTACTGCCAATATATCCAGGTATCTCTTGAGTCACTTCCCAAAGATTCACTAATGATATTTGACTCGAACAAAATTAAATTGGGATTAATTATTAGAGAGAAAATTAATCTGGGATTAATTACTGTAAGAATTAATATGGAATTAATTCGTATATAAGAGAGAACACGATTAATTTGGAATTAATCGGTAAAGTAAATTTAATAGTTAAATTGGATTTTACTATTTAATTTATTTAATTGGGCTAAAATAATATATCGGATATATTAAATGAAATTGGATTTCAATATTGAATTAAAATTGGATTTTAATTCAAACGAACGAATTAATTTGGAATTAATTCGTAAGCGACTTTCGTAATAATTTTGCGAGGCATTATTATTTAATTAAATTGGATTTAATTGCGTCGCCACGGAAAATTCGTTTAATCGAATTAAACAAACCCGAGCCCAAAGTGTGTTGTGTAAACCAACTTAAATTTTGAATTCAAAGTGGTGGGACCCACTAACTTACATCAACTTGTCAAAAGTGTGATGGAAGTGGTTGGACACATTTAATCCAATCTTTCACACAACTAAAGCTTCTTGAACAAGTTTTTGAAACATAACACACCAACTTTGGAAAGTGAAAAAACTATCTCCTATCCCTTCTCATTTTTCCGTGAGTTCTTCTTCTCCAAGGGAAAATTTTGTTGCAAAATTTTCTTAAGCTATCACTTAAAGAGTAAATCAAGGTGACAGGGAAACTCATCCTTGAGCATTGGTATTTGATTCTAAAGCTTGGAGCTTCCAACATACAAAGAAAGATTTGAAATCCATCATCCAAACCGATCTATGTAAGTTCTTTCCGCAAACTTACTTATTTAATTCACACACTTGAATCAATGTTTAGAGATCATTTTCATGTCTAGGACACAAACAATGGTATCATGAGCCACCTAAACGTGATTTAAAATCTAGGGTTTATGGACTTTGATTTGGGGATTTTGCTTGGAGTATGTATTTTCCAAAATTGATTGTTTGGTTATGCTTGGATGATGATAACTTAGAGTTAAACACCAATAATTTGTGAAATATTAATTGGATATATTTTTCCCCAAATTCCTTGATATGGCCAAATGCATACCCTAGGTCTTCTCATGGTGAATTTTTGAAATTAGACTATTGGATGAGTTTATGACATGAAATGAATATTGATTGTTGATTTAATTAGATTGAAATCAAAATTGGATATTATTTTGCCCATTGCCGTGAGATTAAGCATGTTGGAATGAGTTGATTTTACCTCAATTTTGTGTTGGACATGAATTTGAGAATTAAACATGATTAATTAGATTAATTGATGTTTTGGAAATATTAGATTAATTAATTAATTGTGGTAATTGCACTTTAAATTAAACTAATATGATATTTGGAATATTAAGTTTATATAAATTAGTCTTTAAAATTGGATTGGGCTAATTTGTTATATTTGGGCTAATGGGCTTGGTTGGGCCAAGTTTGGTTTTGGACAATTGGGTTGGATCCAATTGGGCCTAAAACCATTTCCATAAAGTCCAAATATGACTTTTGGGCCTTTAAAACTTTAATTGGGCCTAATGGGCCTAAATTGATTTTTGGCATAAAGTGATTCATATTTGGGCCTTGGCATTTTGGGTTTGATCCATTATGGCCAAAGCCCATGCCTAAAGAATTAATTGAAAGCCCATTGGACTTTAATTGAATAGTATTGGATGCTAATTGGGCCTTTGAGACCCATTTAAATTGGATTTGGAATCCAAAACTAAAAGGCACTATTATAAGTGTAATTATTTAATTTGGAATTAAACATTAATTAGTATTGGATACAATTTAATTGGATTTAAAATTGTAGTTCGATATAATTCAAGAATACTTACTTTGAGTATTTATTCTTAAACGAGTTAAAATCGCTCAAATCAAATCATTGTATGAACATTGGATGGTCATTAATAGAATATTAATTAATTAGATTAGATTGATTGAACAACATCCTTTGTGTGAATAATTAGATGTATTTGTATAAATAATGTATATTTGATGAATATTAGATGGGTGGGTGCAATTTTGGAAATTTTTGTAAATTTGGAATTTATTTAAATTAGACCTGCGTTTCCAGCCTTTCTCCTCCTTATCTCTTTGTAATTCTCTTATCACCAATTTCCCTCAATGTAAATGAGGTTTTTTAATGTATTATGTAATTGGGTATAAGTATTTAAAGTGCTAGCGCGAGAGAGGAAAGTGAGAGATTTGTTCTAGGAACAAATTGTGTTATATATCCATCCGTATATCATTATTAATTTATCGCACCTTATTATGCTTTTAGAATGCATGTTTAATGGTGTATGATGAGACCTAATCAAAGATAATAAATTGGTTACCAATTTACGCGAAAAACCCTCACTTCAATATTAAGCATTTTCCTTCCATTGAGTGGTTCTCTCTCAAGATCCAAGATTGACTTTGATTTGTTGGCCAAAGGCAAGATCATTGTCGATCGCGGATGTGTTTGAACCACGAAAGTTTTTTTATATATCGCATGTCTTGGGCAATTGTGACTTGTTGTCCAAAGTCAAGGTCACTTCTGAACATCGACGTGGATTACGAAGCTTTCCCACTGTCAATGGGTCACACTTAACTGGAATCATTAAGCTTGTTGAGCGAAAGCCAATGATTAGTTGATTCAGAGGAAAAGGTTATGATATATATATTGGATATATATTTTTGATTTAGAGGTCCACCTACCGGATCTAGGAATTGGATGAGATCCAATTGATCTTAGAGATCTACCTAGTTAAGTTTCATAGAGCTTGTTGGCCAAAGTCAAGGTTGTGTGTTATTTAACGGGATCCTAGCCCACTAGGAAACTGGGTTTCCCGAGTACTCAACAGAGGGTTAGAGGCTCGCCGAAAAATAGTTGGAGGCCAGTTTTAAATTTTCAATTTCGTTTAATACTCGCTAATACGTGCTCTTTTATCTTATTTATAGTTGTTATAAATGTATATTAGTTGGACTAATATTGTTTTATTGCTTTCTTTGAACAGTTAGACTGTATAAGACACTACTCCACTTGTAGTTGGTTATATAGTTGGACTATAGTAACGATTTGACCGGCGTAAACACACACGTATAACGCAAGCGCACGTATCGTTCAAGTAGTATAAAAATATCGATCCCACGAGGACTTAATTCCTACTGTTGTTATTAATTGTTGAATCTATTTATTTACAAATATCTAATTAAATGAAGAAGAGAGAGATTGTTTGTTTGTTTGGTTGAAAGACTTTGCTAAATAAATAAATAAATAAAAAGACAAAAGAAAATACTAAGGAAAATAACAAAAGACACAAAGATCTAGGGTCGTGAATCATTCTAATATCATTTAAAAGATGAAGTGGTTATTTTATGTTTGTGTAATAAATCAGTTTACTAACCTGGAACACTAAATTATGCAAAAGCCTCTGTCGATGGTCAAACGCAAATACCCAGTTTAACCCAATTGAACCATATGTCTATGTCAACCAAATTATCTGGATTCATTAAGTTGAAGTTCCAATTATGGCTACCCCCGCCCGACAGGTATATTCCTATCCTGTAAGGAAATCTATTAAAGGGTTATCTATCCTCAAGGAAGATCGTGGGCTATTAAGTCTAAGGCTGAAACCTAAAATCCCTATGTCTAGTTCATTTTAGATTTACCACATCAATCTTATTGGTGATCAGACAACAAGAAGCATTAAGCTTAAGACTTAATAAGTAAACCATTGAATTACACAAACTATAAATAACCCCTTATAAACCGGTGATATTAGAATCATCACAACCCCAGATAACTAACACATAACTAGGGCTAGTAACAACTTAAAAGTAAAAGACATAAAGTAAAAATACTGAAAAGTAAAAGACATAAGTAAAACTGAAAAGTAAAATGAAATAAAATGCTAAGGTAAAAGGAATTACTTTTACTACTACTAATTTAGATATCTCCCATAAAATAATATATAAACTTGTGATAATATTACCAACCGACCAATCTGGCGGTATCCTGATTAAGTCAAATTAAGTCCAACCAGCCATATAGGCGGTAATATTTGTCCATAATCCAGCCATAAAGGCGGTACCAAAATAAATTTACCAACCGACCAATCTGGCGGTATCCTTGATTAGTCAGGTTTAAACCAGATTAAATTGAATTGCCAACCGACCAATATAGCGGTATCCTTTATTAATCAGTATTTTAAATAGTGAATATATTATTTTTAAGGGAGATTAATCTAAATAGTAACAGTAAAAGAATTACCTTTCACCCTAGCTGGGGAAATTACCTCCTCATTACTGAAAAAAAATAAAAACTAAAAATTAAAGAAAGAAAAGTACTGTGCGTAAAAAAGTAAATTGCGGAAAGTAAAAATGAAAAGTAAAGAAAAGAAAGTGCGAAACTGAAAATTAATTACTGAAAACTAAAAATAAACAAACTAGATACAATCTTCTTATTTATTCATTAAGAATTTCAAAGAAGAAAGTATGAATTTTACAAATGAAATGGCTTGGTATTTATAGGCAAAATTTTGCCACCATCAAATCATCAATCAATTTCTCCACCAAATCCATTATTAATTTCTCCACTAATTACTCCACCAAATCCATAATTGCTCCACTAATTTCTTATCTTGTTTGGTGGTGATTTGATAATTTTTATTAATTATTTATTAATTAATATTTTGCTTTGAAAATGATTGATAATGACTTTTAATAATTACACTCCACACACTTCTGGATGGTTCATCAATTTCGGTCATGAAATCATCAGAATTTGAAAATATGTTCTCTTTCAAAGTTGTAGATCTTTGAGTCTTCTTTAATCTGGAACTTGAATCAGCTCAATCCGATATCTGAGTAAACAGTTATGCCCAAAATACGACAGATGCGCAAAACGGAATTTCCAAAACTGCACTTCGTCAAAAACGCCCTTTCAAGTTTCCAATCTCCAAAATTAATATATCAAGTCCAATAATTGCCCTTATTTGACCCATATTTCATCCTAAATGATTTCATTGAGACCCGATATTATTTTATCTGCAAAATAAACTAAAACACATCAAAACATTCATCAAACCCGAGAAACTAAACAAAATATTAAGTTAAAGGGGCGGTAAATATTGATATATTTTCCGCTCATCACACCCCCAAACCTAACATTTTGCTAGTCCTCGAGCAAAACAAAAAAATAAAATACAAGAAACAATTAAAATTAAACTAAGCCACTTTCGTAGGGATCCGGTTGCATTTAGCATATGCAACAAGCCTTTAAACCCCTAGGTGTCCCTAGTGGACGAGTTATAGTCTCGTGAGGGCTTACAGCAACGATACCCACAAACGTTTTTACAAAAGTAAAAAGTTAGTTAAAACTAATGCACACAAAAGCAAAAAGACAAGCGAAAAGAGAATAAAGAAGTTAGTGACTAATGTGAAACTTCTACTCCAAGTTACTAGTTGTTTTGTTTTATTCTAAATTACTGAATAAGTAAATTCTCCGTTATATTTTTACCATTCTTCATATACACAGCCAACAAAAATATTAACCAACTCATTTTTGCCCACAACAGTCATAAGTGCAGTTGATAAGAGAATAATATTTTTGTCCTAAAGTTCTATCAGATTTCACACCCTTTTGTAGCAATGGAATAATTTTTCTGATTTTTCTGAATTTTTTTTTTTTTTTTTTTTTTTTTACTCCATTGCTTTTTGAGATGCTTCCTCTAATTAAACTAGAGCACTGAATATTACAAACTTTTCAATTTTAGCTCATGTATGTATGTTACTATATATGTTGATAATATCTGTCAACTGAACATATGAAGATCCATTTTAGTCAATTTTATGGAGAATTCACAAATTAAATAATTCAAAATGAAATAAACAAAAATTAACTTGTTTTGAAAATAGGCTTGAGATACGTCTCAGGAGTGGAAATTCCTTACTCGGCTATCTCTTACCAATTTCACCTTTTTAGTCAAAATAAAAAACACAAAAACATAAATTTTTTTGTAATTTTTGAAAATTTTTCAATTTTTTTGTATTTTTCGAAAAATTTTTGAGACTAAAAAAAAAAAAACACACACAAACTAAAAACAAGGTACTAATCAACTAATTCCCTCCCCAAACCTAAATGAGACATTGTCCCCAATGTCTTAAACAGTAAAAGAAGAGTTTAGAAGATAATACCTGGTTAGCTGAAATTCTACAGGAAATTAAAGGTTAAGATCCAGATTAACACGACGCCTCTTACCACGATCGTCTTCGAACCAATTTATCTTTGAAATGATAGGGTCAACTTGTGGTTCATAGGCTATGAGTTGGTCTATTAGATCCGGAGCAGTTCTAGCAGTAAAGAGGAGTTCTTTCAAAGGTTTTGACACGAACCCATTTCTCTGAGCATCATCAAGAAACATACAAAGAAAATCATAAAATCCATCAACATTAAATAGTCCAAGTGGTTTCTGGTGTATGTTCAGGTTCGCCCAAGATAGAACTATAAAAATTTCCTCCAATGTACCCAAACCACCTGGCAAAGCGATAAAAGCATCAGCACGGTTAATCATTTCTACCAGGCGTTCAGACATACCTGGCACGATCAGTTCCTCTCCGTTTGATGACCCAATAAGATTTGCCTCTGCCAAGGGTTTTGGGATGATTCCCAAAACATGACTGCCTCCTTCTTGTACGGCCTTTGAAACGATCCCCATTAATCCAAGATTGCCTCCGCCATATATTAAGTGCATATTCCTTGCAGCTAAGACTCGACCCAATTCCTGTGCTGCTTCTATGTATTGTGGTTTAGTACCAACACTACTACCGCAAAACACACAAATGTTTTCAACTCGTCTTCTTGAAGTGGCTTCCATGTTTTATGTTTTCTTTCTCAACTCTGGATGACTTCAAAGGTGCAATGATGAGTTGAATTTATATACCTGAAAAGGGTGAGTAAAAATAGCACAAGTTTCTTCCAAAGGACGATTAGTAGCAAAATAATAAATAGACCGTGATAGTCAAAAAGATCTGGATCCTGTCGGAGAGAAAACAAAAGGAAAACAACAAAAACAAATCAATAATATTAGGAAAAGACAAAGAGATATAATATGTACAAAAATTTACAGCTTGATTAACGTCTATGCGTCAGGGACAAGCTTCCCATCCAATTTTCTTATAAATTGGCAAACAGGGTCTTTTTGAGTCATATTCCCGAGACTTAACAGTTGTCTTTCCTTTTGGAATTGTGTATGTAATTTGTGAATGGCTATATTAACATATCCACTGGGATGCGTCTCAAGAGTCGAAGATAGATCATCTAAAGACTCCTTCTCAAGCCATCCCTAATGAATTTAATTTTGTCTTCGCGATTATCAGACACCATTCCTAAAGAACGACAACGAGTGTTGCAATTAAATCGTGCACATTTGTAACAAACACCCATTTGCTTAGCTCTACGTTTCTTTGAATAGGTGCTTTTTCCAAATCCAGGCAGATGTGAAATAAAAGAGTCAGAAGACTCACCTGCCAATCGGACTCGTGCTTCAATTACCCAACGAATATCATTAGGAATACCATGGATTGTCAATAACCTCATCCGTTCCAAGCGAGCTTTGTAAACTTTCATCAGAGATTTTGGAGGGAGAGAAGGAAATTGCTTGTGAAGATTTACGAGAGCTTCTTCCATCTGAAATGACTAAACCTGCAAAAATTAAACACACAAAATTAAATCACACCAAATCACAATATATACACAAATTGCATGGGTTGCCTCCCTGCTAGCGCTAAGTTTAAAGTCGTCAGCCAGACTTGGCTTCTCGAACATTAAGCTGGATCTGAAAGTGTAACACTTTCTTTTTGTCGCTCAAATGATTCTCCCCAGTAGTGCTTGACACGCTTGTTTTTAACCTTGAAAGTTTTGTTAGCGTCAGGATCATGTATCTCAACGGCTCTATTGGGTAAAACTTTGGTGATCACAAATGGACCTGACCACAGTGATTTTGGCTTCCATGGGAAGAATTTCACCCTTGATTTGTTTAAAAATACTTTCTGCCCTGGTTCCAGTTGTATGCGCAATAACTTCTCATCATGTCTTTTCTTCTTGCCCTTTTCTTTGTACAATTTGACATCCTCAAAAGGCTGATTGTGAAATTGCTCCAATTCGTTGAGCTGGTGGAACTTTTTCTCTTCTGTTGCTTGTAGAGCAAGAATATGTTTCTTCAGTACGCAGTGCGCTTTATCTTCAGGCTCCACAGTAAATGACATGTTTTAAGTTTGTCAGTAGAACTTTGTCTTTCATCAGAGTTCTGAATGGTACTGTGTATCACATCGAGTTTGAAACATTCCTCATTCTTTTCATCATCTGGGAAATTCATGGCCTTGAAAACATTGAATGTTACTTCTTGGTCTTGTACCCTCATGGTTAATTCTCCTTTTTGTACATCAATAATGGTTCGACCTGTAGCCAAGAATGGTCTCCCAAGGATGATTGGTACGTCTGCGTCTTCCTCCATATCAAGGACAATAAAATCTGCTGGGAAAATGAATTTGTCAACCTTGACCAGCACATCCTCAACTACACCTCTCGGAAATACGAGCGTTCTATCAGCAAGTTGTAGTGAGACTGAAGTTGGCATTGTTTCTCCAATCTGCAGTTTCCTGAAAATAGAAAAAGGCATCAAGTTAACACTAGCACCTAAATCACACAGAGCCTTACCAAAGTTATGTTCTCCTATGACGCAAGGAACAGTGAAACTGCCAGGATCTTTCAACTTTGGGGGAAGTTTCCTCTGAATGATGGCACTGCATTCTTCTGTTAATGCTACTGTCTCGTAATCTCCCAATCTCCGTTTTCGTGAAAGAATATCTTTCATGAATTTGGCATAGGTGGGCATTTGTTCCAACGCTTCTGCAAATGGAATGTTGATATGCAGCTTTTTGAATATTTCCAGGAACCGGGAAAATTGCTTGTCCAATTTGTTCTTCTGAAGACGTTGAGGAAAATGTGGAGGTGGAGTGATCTTTTCTTTTTCCTTTGCTTCTTTTTCCTCCATTTGTTGCTTTGTTTCTTTTGGAACTTCCTCAGCAGTTGAATTGACTCGAACATCTTTGTTGATTTCAGTACCGCTCTTTAACATGATGGCATGACATTGCTCCTTCCCCATGTTCCTTGGATTTGGCTCTGTGTTGCTAGGAAGGGTACCTGACGGTCTGTAACTCTGAGCATTTGCCAGTTGTCCCATTTGATTCTCCAGTGCTTTAATAGAAGCAGATTGACTTTGAATTAATGTGTTGCTTGGGATTGAAACATAGCATCGTATTTTGCTTCTTGCTTTTTGAAACATCTCTGCAAACCATTCTTTCATTTCTGGTTCTTTTTCATGCTCCTGGCCTTTGTTCTGTTGCTGGAATTCAGGTGGTGGATAGTTTTGCTGTTGGCCTGAATTGTTACTCCATGATAAATTAGGATGATTCCTCCACCCTGGGTTGTAGGTGTTGGAATATGGATTGTTCCCCTGTCTGTTGAAATTGTTGACATAATTCACCGTTTCTTCATGTTGTTTAGGTTCTGGTGCTCCTCCATATGGTGAACTTGTGGATCCAACGATGTTCACAACTTGCGTGCTAAGTGTTTCTAGACATTTGCATATCTGATCCAGCCTGGTATTCACTGCTGTGTTTGCTCCAACTTCATAAATTCCTGCAATTCTTTGGATCATGCTCCTTTCTGTTGGCCACAAGGAATTGTTGTTGGCCATTTCTTCGATTAGGTCCAGGCTTGATCTCTTCTCCTTTTGCCATCAAGGCTCCTCCAGCAGCAGCATCGATTGTGGTTCTCATTATTCCAGAAAGCCATTATAGAATGTTTGGACTTGAAGCCATTTTGGAATCTCATGGTGAGGACATTTCCGAAGTAAATCTTTATACCTTTCCCAAGCTTCGCAGAGGGATTCTGAATCTTGTTGTACAAAGGATGTGATGTCATTCCTCAATTTTCCGGTTCTGGCTGGTGGAAAGTACTTTGCAAGAAATTTGGTGGCTAAAGTGTTCCAAGTTGTGATAGAACCTGGTGGTAGTGAATGTAGCCAAGCTTTAGCTCTGTCCTTCAAGGAGTATGGAAAAACTCGCAGTCTCATTGCTTCTTCCGCTTCTCGGTGTAATTAAAAGTGGCCGCAAACTTCCAGGAAGTTGCTGATGTGGGAATTCGGATCTTCAGTTGCATTCCCCCCAAACTGAACTGAGTGCTGAATCATCTGAATGCATGTTTTGATGTCACATGCATTTGCTGGTAAGGGAGGAAGTACAATACAGGAAATGAGTCTGTCAACCACCGGAATGGTTCTGTCTCGAATGGGAATTGGTGGTGCAACGTTCAAAGGTTCAGGTTCCATGTTGACTAAAGCTTCTTGGCCTTCTCGCCTTTCCCTTCTCAACTGTCTGATGGTTCTTTCAATTTCTGGGTCAAGCGATCGGAGTTCAAAGCTTCTGGTTCGTCTCATGTAGTTTCTGAGAACCTGAAACACAAGAAAACAAAAACAATAAGTAAAAAGAAATTAGATACAAGTAACGTATCTAACCCCTAAATTAATAGTGAAAGATAAATAAGTCCCCGGCAACGGCGCCAAAAACTTGACCGGAGTAAACACACACGTATAACGCAAGCGCACGTATCGTTCAAGTAGTATAAAAAATCGATCCACGAGGACTTAATTCCTACTGTTGTTATTAATTGTTGAATCTATTTATTTACAAATATCTAATTAAATGAAGAAGAGAGAGATTGTTTGTTTGGTTGAAAGACTTTGCTAAATAAATAAATAAATAAAAAGACAAAAGAAAATACTAAGAAAATAACAAAAGACACAAAGATCTAGGGTCGTGAATCATTCTAATATCATTTAAAAGATGAAGTGGTTATTTTATGTTTGTGTAATAAATCAGTTTACTAACCTGGAACACTAAATTATGCAAAAGCCTCTGTCGATGGTCAAACGCAAATACCCAGTTTAACCCAATTGAACCATATGTCTATGTCAACCAAATTATCTGGATTCATTAAGTTGAAGTTCCAATTATGGCTACCCCCGCCCCGACAGGTATATTCCTATCCTGTAAGGAAATCTATTAAAGGGTTATCTATCCTCAAGGAAGATCGTGGGCTATTAAGTCTAAGGCTGAAACCTAAAATCCCTATGTCTAGTTCATTTTAGATTTACCACATCAATCTTATTGGTGATCAGACAACAAGAAGCATTAAGCTTAAGACTTAATAAGTAAACCTTAAATTACACAAACTATAAAATAACCCCTTATAAAACCGGTGATATTAGAATTCATCACAACCCCAGATAACTAACACATAACTAGGGCTAGTAACAACTTAAAAGTAAAAGACATAAAGTAAAAATACTGAAAAGTAAAAGACATAAAGTAAAACTGAAAAGTAAAATGAAATAAAATGCTAAGGTAAAAGGAATTACTTTTACTACTACTAATTTAGATATCTCCCATAAAATAATATATAAACTTGTGATAATATTACCAACCGACCAATCTGGCGGTATCCTGATTAAGTCAAATTAAGTCCAACCAGCCATATAGGCGGTAATATTTGTCCATAATCCAGCCATAAAGGCGGTACCAAAATAAATTTACCAACCGACCAATCTGGCGGTATCCTTGATTAGTCAGGTTTAAACCAGATTAAATTGAATTGCCAACCGACCAATATAGCGGTATCCTTTATTAATCAGTATTTTAAATAGTGAATATATTATTTTTAAGGGAGATTAATCTAAATAGTAACAGTAAAAGAATTACCTTTCACCCTAGCTGGGGAAATTACCTCCTCATTACTGAAAAAAATAAAAACTAAAAATTAAAGAAAGAAAAGTACTGTGCGTAAAAGTAAATTGCGGAAAGTAAAAACTGAAAAGTAAGAAAAGAAAGTGCGAAACTGAAAATTAATTACTGAAAACTAAAAATAAACAAACTAGATACAATCTTCTTATTTATTCATTAAGAATTTAAAGAAGAAAGTATGAATTTTACAAATGAAATGGCTTGGTATTTATAGGCAAAATTTTGCCACCATCAAATCATCAATCAATTTCTCCACCAAATCCATTATTAATTTCTCCACTAATTACTCCACCAAATCCATAATTGCTCCACTAATTTCTTATCTTGTTTGGTGGTGATTTGATAATTTTTATTAATTATTTATTAATTAATATTTTGCTTTGAAAATGATTGATAATGACTTTTAATAATTACACTCCACACACTTCTGGATGGTTCATCAATTTCGGTCATGAAATCATCAGAATTTGAAAATATGTTCTCTTTCAAAGTTGTAGATCTTTGAGTCTTCTTTAATCTGGAACTTGAATCAGCTCAATCCGATATCTGAGTAAACAGTTATGCCCAAAATACGACAGATGCGCAAAACTGGAATTTCCAAAACTGCACTTCGTCAAAAACGCCCTTTCAAGTTTCCAATCTCCAAAATTAATATATCAAGTCCAATTTGCCCTTATTTGACCCATATTTCATCCTAAATGATTTCATTGAGACCCGATATTATTTTATCTGCAAAATAAACTAAAACACATAAAACATTCATCAACCCGAGAAACTAAACAAAATATTAAGTTAAAGGGGCGGTAAATATTGATATATTTTCCGCTCATCACGATTACATTTTGAGTGTACCCGATATCGTTGATTGAATAGTTGGACTATTGCAATTGAGATGGCTGGAAATATTAGCGTTAAGGACATCGTCATAGGCGATAATGTCTTTAACGGCTCCAATTTGTTAGTGTTCCTAGAACATGCCAAGGATCTCTACAACATGATTTAGTGTGTGAATAATCAAAATAAGATTGCGGAATAAACTTACTTTGATTGGCTTAGATGATGGATTTCAAAAATTTGTATGTTTGTGAAGAGCTCCAAGCTTTTCTTTATTTTCCAAACTCAAGGAATTGGTTTCCCTATCACCTTGTTTGCTCTTTGAAGTGCTAGGTTATAAGAATTTTTGCAACAAAGACTCAATGGAGGAGGAAGAAGCTCACGACATTAGCTAGAGGGAGAGAGATAGATTTTTTTTTTTTATTTTGTATTTTTGATTTCTAAAATCAATTTTCAAAGTCAACAACTAAAGTTGTGTATATCGTTTTCAAAATTAAAAACAAAGTGTTTGGTTTGTTGATTGAGTGTTGAATAAGCAATCCAAGCTTTCACTCAACCATTAACAACTTCCATCACTAGTCAAACTTGTTGATGTAAGTCAAGTGGGTCCCACCACTTTTAAATTCTAAATTTAAGTCGATAATTCAACACGCAACTTCGCTCGGGCTCGGGTTCATTTAATTCTTAATTAAATGAATTTTCCATCGCGATGTGATTAAATCCAATTATATTAAATAATTGTGCCTCAAAAAATTATTACGAAAGTCGCTTACGAATTAGTTCTAAATTAAATCATTCGCCCGAATTAAAATCCAATTTTAATTTCGCTTTGAAATCTAATTTCAATTAATATATCCAATATATTATTTAATCGATTAATTCCAAATTAATCATTCTCTCTCTTATATCCGAATTTTATCCAAGATAAATTCTTGCCGCAATTAATCCTAGATTAATTTTCTCTCTCTCATAATTAATCCTAGATTAATTCTGTTCGAGTCAAACGTCATCGGTGAATCTTTGGAAAGCGACCCATGAGATCCTTGGATATATTGGAAGTAAATAAGGTTATCGGACTATCCGAATACGCGTGTACCTAGTACCACGTTCTTACCGATTTACAAGACATGGTTAGCTTCTAGCAAAACACCGTGCCTACCAACTTCTCCAGAAATATTCTTTTAAGGAATATATAATGTTTATCAAGCGTAATATACTAAGTATGGCGTATTACGTTCCAATATCGGATGTCACATGCTAGGCCTGAGGGTGGAATTATGTCTGTCCCATACGAAGCATATATCAGATCACTAACAACTAGTCTTTGTAATCAGATAAATCATGACCTAGTCATACTATCCCGATAGCTACAACATTTAAGAGTACCAGTTCTGTATCCTACATGATCATCATCTCCATATGACTGAAGTGATACTTCCATCTTGACACACATCCAATACACTACATTTCTCACTATACCCAGAAGAGGCGTACACAGAACCTGTTAAACCTCCGGACGACCAAAACCAAAGCATACTGATTGTCGCAAGTATTAGCAATTCAAGTCTCAGGTTAAGACTAAATACACCTACCTTGATTCGGATTCCCATAGACATATAATCATACTACCAATGGGATTTCGAGGAGTCTATCCAGAGTGAAGCTGTTCCCGTACCATCAGCTAACAGAACCTCCTATCACACTTGCATATGTCTCCAATACTTAAATATATGAGAACTATGCCGTTAAGCTTCTATAACGCGCACAAGTGCAATACTAGCCTATTCCGCATTATCGATGTCCATTCTCGATAATACTACGACTAGGGATATTTAATGATCAAATATTTCATGGATTAATACTGTCTTATATCTTATTAATCTGTAACTGATCATATGGAATTTTATCATTTATATATCCAAGTAATTCAATTACAAATGATAAAAGAGCATTTTCCTTTGTCACATAGTTAATTTATACAAAGAACACCATGTCTTTTACAAATAGTGATGCTATGGGTCATAATTGTCCAACAAAATTTTCTAGATTGGGAGATGAATCTCAGGATTGTCCTGGGAGCCGAGAAGTTGCTCTATGTTATAGACAAACCTCTCGAGCCTGAGCCCGGACATGAGCGGGTACTTGATCATGAGCTGTGGAAGACTCATCGAGATGATAACTTTACCACTCAAACCATCATACTTGCCGCAATGACTCCTCAATTTCATCGTCAGAAGAAAGGATTGGATCCTTATAACATGATGTTGAAATTGAAGGACCTTCACAGATCTAACCTTAGATCTCAGAAGTATGAATTGCAGAAGTAGCTCTTCCGCTCGAATATGTCAGAGGGTACATCTGTTGAGCACTATATGTCGTAGATGATTGCTGACATCGAACAGTTAGGTCAACTGGGCATAACCTGCGAGGGCGAGACTTCCATAGATTTGATCTTACAGTCTCTGCCCGACTGTTGGGGTGGGTTCATCATGAACTACAACATGATGAACCAAGAGAAGACTTTTGGAGAGTTGATGGCTATGCTCAAGGAGGCTGAGCCAGAGCTTCTTAAGGGCAAGAACACGAGGCGCATCTTACTTCGACATCTCAGAAGGCCAAGGCTTGGCCGAAGGCTTATGGAAGTGTGAAGAAGAAGAAAAGGAAGGGCAATGGCAAATCATCGAAGTCTTCTAGGAATACGAAGGACATATCCCAAGATGTCTACCTACACTATGGAAAACGGGGTCACTGGAAGCGTGACTGTCGTGAGTAAAAGGCACACTTGAAGGAAGTGAAGATGGGCAAGGCTCCAGCTTCAGGTATGTTTATTATTGAAATAAACATGTCTAATTCTAGTTTTAAAAATTGGATTTTTAATTATGGATGTGGTACTCAAATATGTATTGATGTGCAGGATCTGCAGATTAGCAGGAGACTGGCTTCAGGAGAGATTGACCTGCGAGTCGGAAATGAGACGGGAGTCGCTGTTTTGGCTGTATGGACCTATGTTTTGGAACTTTCCTCGGGGCATGTATTTTCACTATGAGACTGTTATTATGTACCTAGTTTGACTAGAAACATTATCTATGTATCTTGTTTAACCAGATGCGGGTATACATTTGTATTCCGGAACACTGGTGTTTTTGTTTGTAAAGATGATTTTGAGATATGTACAGCTGATGCTAATAATGGTATTTATATTTTGAATATAAAAGAATCTCAAACATATAACATGACAAACAAAAGGCTCAAACTGAGTAAAAAAGATGAAAGTTATTTGTGACATTGTCATCTGGGACACATTAACAAGACTCGTATATCTACACTTTCGAAGAATGGATACTTGGACGGATTTGATCCTAATTCATATGACGTCTGTGAATCTTGTTTGTTAGGCAAAATGCCTAAAACACCTTTTAGTGGTAAATGTGTTGGACAATTATGACCCATAGCATCATTATTTGTACAAAACATGGCGTTGTTGTACAAATTAACTATGTGACAAAGGAAATTGATCTTTTATCATTTGTAATTGGATTACTAGAATTTATAAATGATAAAAGTCCATATGATTAGTACCAGATTAATAAGATATGAGACAATATTAATCCACTAAGGTTTAATCATTAAATATCCCTAGTCGTAGTATTATCGAGATTGGACATCGATAATGCGGAATAGACTAGTATTGCACTTGTGCGCATTATGGAGGCATAATGGCATAGTTCTCATATATTCGGGTATTGGATACTTATGCAAGTGTAATAAGAGGTTCTGTTTACCGATGGTATGGAAAATGCTTCACTCTGGATAGACCCCTCGAAATCCCATTGGTAGTATGACTATGTGTCTATGGGAATCCGAATCAGGGTATATGTATTTGGTCTTAACATGAGACTTGCATCGCTAATATTTACGATAATCAGTATACTTTGGTTTTGGTTGTCCGGGGCCTTAACAGGTTTTGTGTACGCCTCTTCTGGGTATACTGAGAATCGTAGTGTATTTGATGTCAAGATGGAAGTATCACTTCAGTCATATGGAGATGATGTTCACGCAGGATACATAATTGGTACTCTTGTATGCTGCAGCTATCGGGATAATATGACAAGGTCATGATTATCCGATTATAGAGACTAGTTACCAGAGATCCGATATATGCTTCGTACGGGGCATACACAATTCTAGCCCCCAGGCCTAGCATGTGACATTTCGATACTGGATCGTAATACGCAATACTACGTATACTACGCCTGACAAAAATTACATATTCATTTAAAGAATATTTCTGGAGAATTGGGTAGGCACGGTGCTTTGCTAGAAGCCAACCATGTCTTGTAAATCGGTAAGAACGTGGTACCGAGTACGCACATATTCGGATAGTCCGATGACCATATTTACTGCTAACATATCCAGGGATCTCTTGGGTCTCTTCCCGAAGATTCACCGTTGAGATTTGACTCGAACAGAAAATTAATCTAGGATTAATTAAGAGAGAGAAAATTAATATGGGATTAATTACGGTAATAAATTAATCTGGGATTAATTAAAAGAGAAAGAATTAATCTGAGATTAATTGCGTCGAGAATTTATCTGGGATTAAATTCGTCGAAAAGAGAAAACGTGGTTAATTTGGAATTAATCGGTAAAGTAAATTTAATAGTGAAATTAGATTTTACTATTTAATTTATTTAATTGGGCTAAAATAATATATTAGATATTAATTGAAATTAGGTTTCAAAGCGGAATTAAAATTAGATTTTAATTCAAGCAAACGAATTATTTTGGAATTAATTCGTAAGCGAATTCCGTAATAATTCTACAAGGCATTATTATTTAATTGAATTGGATTTAATTACGTCGTGACGGAAAATTCGTTTAATCGGATTAAACGAACCAGAGCCCGAAGTGTGTTGAGAAAGTCACTTGAATTTTGAATTTCAGAGGTGGGGCCCACCAACTTACATCACTAGTCACTTTTGGTGATGGAAGTTGTTGAGAGCCTTTTATGAATCTTACACAACACGCTTTGGTTTTTATTTTTTGAAAAGATATACACACTTTTGTGGGTTGACTTGGTCATAAGGTTTTTAAAAAACAAAACACAAAACTTCATCTCTCTCCCATTCTCTCTACCATGGCCGAAACTTTACTCCTTGGAGGAGAAATTTTTTCTTTCAATTTGTTCCAAGCTAGCACTTACAAGGAGTCAATCAAGGTGATAGGGAAACTCACCCGAAAGTTTGTAACTCGATTTCAAGCTCCGAAGCTTCCAACACATCCAACAAATAAGGAATTTTTGAAATCTCTTCAACCAATCAATGTGAGTATTACGCAACTCTCTTGATAATTCACACACGAATCACTCTTAGACGATCTGGCATGTTCTAGAACACTAACAATTGGTATCAGAGCGATCTAAGTTTGATTTAGAATTCTAGGGGTTGTAAACTTTAATTGGGGAATTTATGCTTGGAGTATGTATTTTCTTAAATTGATGATTTGGTTATGTTTGTATGATGTTGAATTGGATTTGTGCATTGTTGGATTGTGAAATATTGATTAGATCAAAAATCCCCAAATCCTAAGCATGGCCGAAAATTCCCCTAGGTGTTGCTCATGGTGAATTTGAAATTTGACATATGGATGTGTTGATGGCATGATAGAAATATTAATGTTGATTTAAATTGGAGATTGAAATCAAATTGGATGTTTTTTGTTGCCATTGTCGTGAGATGATAAGAATGTTATAATGATTGTTTTACTTCAATTTGTGTTTGACATGATTGAAAATGAAGAGCATGATTAATTGAATTAATTAGATTTTGGAAGCATTAGATTAATTAATTAATTATGGTAATTACACTTGAATTAAATTAATTTGTAATTTGGAATAATGAGTTAATTAATTTATGTATTTGGGCTTAATGGGCTTGGTTGGGCCAAGTTGGTTTAGGATAATTGGTTGGATCCAATTGGGCCTAAAACCATTTCCATAAAGTCCAAATATGATAGTTGGGCTTTTAAAATTTTAATTGGGCCTAATGGGCCTAAATTGATTTTTGGAATAGGGGTGATTCCTAATTGGGCCTTGGCATCTTGGGTTTGACCCATAATTACCAAAGCCCATGCCTTAAGAATTAATTGAAAGCCCATTGGACTTTAATTGAATCATATTGGATACTAATTGGGCCTTTGAGACCCGTTAAGATTTGATTTTAAAATCCAAATCTAAAAGGCACTATTAAAGTGTAATATTTAATTTGGAATAAAAATGAATTAGTATTGAATATAATTTAAATTGGATTTAACATTGTAGTTCGATATAATTCAAGAATACTTACTTGAGTATATATTCTTGAACGAGTTTGGATTCGCCACAAATCAAATCGTTGTTTGAACATTGGATGGTCACTAATCAAAGATTAATTAATTGGATTAGATTGATTGATAACATGCTTTGTGTGAATACTTGGATGTATGTATGAATAATGTATATCGGATGGATATTAGGAAGGGTGAGGGCAATTTTGGAATTGTTGTAATAAATTTAGAATTTATTAAACTGGACATGCGTGTCCAGCCTATTACCTCTTTCTCATTGTATTCTCTTCTCACCAATTACCCCTCAATGTTAATGAGGATTCTTTAGAAGTATTATGTAATTGGTTTAGAACTATGAATAGTGCTAGTGGGAGAGAGGAAATTGAGAGATTTGCTCTAGGAGTA
>SKCR01023034.1:0-63134 GCA_019454045.1 Zanthoxylum bungeanum | reverse complement strand
CATAACGAAAGCCTAATCAAGTTCAAAACTTGATCGTAGTAAGCCATGAACAATTTTAAATCTATGGTTCAATGGTAATTTCCGAAATCGATATCAAATATCGCTCCCACTATAAGTTATAGGATAATTTTCTTCGATGAGAAAACAACAAAATCATTAAGTATCAAATACTTTGTTAATGATTCTGACATCCTATTAAACTTATACGGAAGTTGTCTAAGGGTTATTTCATCTTATTAATTATGTAGTTCCACATATAGTTTATCATTCTCACAATTGACTTAACTAAGTCAAGTCTTTCCTACAACTGTCAACATCCGATGTTATACACACCAAGTAATAAAATAATTTTATTACTCGGGGCCGTAGAAAATATATTCTATCAAACAGAATACAATATTCAATTAAATAGAATAAATGATAAACCTTTCACTTGTACCTCCGAGGCACAAGTACTTCAATTATATAACCATTATACAAATGAAAGTTTCAAATCTCAAACTTTTCAAGATTTGAATTTTCTACTATACATATCATATATGTAACTGTAGAAACTAATGGAACCTTAATTAAAGAGATGAATTAGTGTAACTGGAGCATAACCCAAATAGTATTGAAATTAATTCGGTTACACTCAATATCAATGAATCAAATCATATAAGATTCGATAACTCCCACTGACCAATTCCATCAAAATGGAATCGCGGAAGTTTAATATTGAGTAAGAATCATATTCATTAAATAATTTTAGAACTAACTGCCATATATTCATGCGTTTGATCATATCAAACATCTTCGAACAATTCAAAGACGCGCAATGAATTTCTAAAGATATAGTTTTCAACACTACATATAGAATATCTTTGAACCATTCAAAATATTCTATCCACGTTTCATTAGAAACATATTGAAAGTTCTCGAACAATTCAAGATGTTCAACATGTTCTCTATTAGAAACACGTAACTAAGTAATGACAATTCATTAACAAAGTTACAGAGTAAAGAAAACTATCTAAGGCAATTTCTAATTCATTAAACTACATACATCTAATGTATTAGTCTAATGAATCTGTAGTCCA
Source organism: Zanthoxylum bungeanum (assembly GCA_019454045.1). Classification (NCBI taxonomy): domain Eukaryota; kingdom Viridiplantae; phylum Streptophyta; class Magnoliopsida; order Sapindales; family Rutaceae; genus Zanthoxylum; species Zanthoxylum bungeanum. Next base: position 62,055 of record SKCR01023034.1, on the reverse strand, counting down.
ATGACAATCATTGGTTAAATGAGATTTAATCACATCCTAAATACAATATTCATTAAATGGATAAGGATATGTGGTGTGAACTCGTATCATACCATCATTTACCATACGGAAAAAGCATATAATGCTTGTATAATAAAATATCATAAAGCACAGTTCTAAGTTATTTATTTTACCGAATATTTTTCTTAATGTTTATCTTTTCATTAATGATACTACTAGTCATATTAAAATATGTAACAGCTATTTATATAGAACAAGTAACTATCCAATAGTCACAAGTTCTGATATCAAATATCAAAACAGTCATTAAACATTATTTTAAATAACTAGACGAGAGATCCGGTATCCAATACATATAGTTGTCGTATTGTGAGAATCGATATTCTCTATACACAACTATACGCATCTCCTTTCTTAAGCTTAATAATTTGCGTTCAATTATTCCCAACAATTGCAAATGATTGATTAGCAAACTGTGTCAAACACGTGACTTATAAAAGTCACTAAAAGCAAAGAAACGTCATTATAAGATAAACAAATACTAAATGGGTTTTCTTAATGCCAGTCAAAAATCTCGAGACATGAACCATTCAAGTCAATTCTTACTGCATAAGAAACTATTCTCTCTAGAATAATATCCTAAAGCAGATATCCTATTAGATTACCTAATCGTGACTTAGTAACTAAGTGACAAATCATCTTGATTTTCAAAGAAATCAGAACAACAGTTTCTAATGGTTTCAACTAATCTAACAATATCTAAGTCTACTTTCTTTCTAGAACCTATTCTAGAATTACGCAACCATAAGTAAAGTCAGAAAATATATATATTCAAGAAATATAAATGCAGTAAATTAGAAGTATAAATCTATAAACAATATAGAATGAAAGGAAAACAAAGCAGAATTTTCCAAAATATTACACACTGCTTAAGTTATGGATTTTAAACTCAGCAGTGTCTCCCACTACTTTACATAATACCGTAATCCCCAACGGACAACAGGAATTCAATAATTAAATTGAATTACATAGTGAGAGTAGGATCCCGTGAATATATTTCGACTCACAGCTTTGGCACGATCTCGCCTACGTATATTCATTAGGTAGACAACTATTTGTCAATCACTCACCAGTGACTCCTGGTTTTGGTCATGACCGTTTTTCATTGTGACAGCTTTGGCACGTTCACAAGGAGGCGTATCAAGGCTACATTTGTCAATCACAAACTCAAGCTACCAGTGTAGTCCTGACAGATTTGGAACGTTCAGGATTTCCACTTTCACTTGAATTTGTCCAGTATCAATATACAACCGGTATGGATAATAATTCTATAACCTACACCCTCACAGCTTTGGCACGATCTCGAATGCAGTTATATAAAGATACCCATAAACCGTACTGACAAGACGAACCAAGGAATATATATCCAATACACGTTACTTTACGGCCATATTTAAAAACGGGGATATTCCTCTGGAAGCTATAATCTACATCAAATGCAGAATTTTAATCTAAATCATTTTCTAAACAATTCAATTCTACCTTAGAAAACATAACACAATTTAACCATTAAATTTCTGTTATATTTTCCGTTAACGTAGAACCGAAAAGTAAAGAAACATATCTAGATTACATGCATGTGCGAATATTAAAATTTGGATTAAATATCAAATATAAAACATGAATAATGTAATGGATGAAGCATCAGACCCTCTCTGATACCATTTTTGTTGGGGCTTTGAGCGATGGGCGCAGCGGAAGCACGGTTTGGGAGAAATCGTAATTTAAAACTTTTTCAAATTACCGAATAAATTATTCAATGTCTAATATGAATAATTTATTCATATTTCACCTAAACATATTTATTCAATATCAAATATCAACATAAATAAGGTTGAAAAGTCGAGAAACTTTTACGAAAATCGTTTTTCCGCAAAATGACGCAAAACACATTTTTGACCGAACCGACCACCCGACACTTATGGGGACTACCCAGTTCAGCCCCAATAGTGTCAGGGCATGTCATGGGCTGCCTGAACAGTGACAGATTCACTGTTTGGGCAGCCGTCACCCGGTTGACTTAAAAGTCACTCGTTTTTGGCCGTTTTCGCTTATTTCAACTCTGAAACACTTTCCGGCAATTGTTCCAACTCCCAAAACACATCCATTACATTCATATGACATAAAATTCATCACAAAAATTCCAGTTTTAACAGATCTGATCAGGAACCGAAATTAATGAATTTTTCATGCTTTAAATCCAAAATTTCAAGATTAATCCAATTAATCAAACACCAATTCAAAGTCACCAAATATGAACAACCCAAGAACAATTCTAGGTGCCACAAGAGTGGTCATAACACTTTAGAATAGCAACTCATCATCTAATGATCAAATTGGAAACTAATTACAATAATTCTTTCCAATACACTTCACACATGCTTCAAACTCTTCCAATTCATCCACCAAATCACAAAGCCCCAAATTTAATGAAAATGAAGAAACCCTAGATATCATTATATCAACAGGAAACAAGAAAAACAATTTTCCAAGCTTAGGGATTTTAGAATTACCTTTAATCATATGTTTCCTTAGCTTTGTTTATTGATTTTTCCTTCTTTCTCTATGGATTTGATGAAACAAATTCTCAAACCCATTTTTCCTTTGTATTTTCGGCAATGGTGAATGAACAAGAGAGAAAACAATTTTCCCCTTTTTAAATTGTGTTGACCGACTTTTAGGAGGATAAAATGGTCATTTTTGCATTTTTAATTTCATTAAATTAAAAAAGCAAACAAGATAAGCTTAAAGGTGGACAAATCATATTTGAACATCTAAGCTTAATAAAGTCATGCCATTGAACCAATAATAATTGTACAAAAAATCATAATATTTATGAAAAAGTTTAATTAATTAATTATTTAAATATTTAACAATTAAATATCCAAATAATCAATTAATGTAATTATTATTATATATATATGTATTTTTATTTACAATAAATAACAAATACATATATATTTATGGCATGTGTCAAAATCTCATTTGACGAATAATTAATGTGTATCTAATCGTATTATGTATCAAATACAAATACACAATAATTATTATCTGACAAAATCCCATAATGCATGTGTTATCGTTTAACCGATTAAATGATCTGAATTAACTCACTTAATCCGATGAAGTATTATGAATAATCCGTATTATTCATATCAAGTTGCCCAAGTGCTCAACGAGTACACTTCATATTGTGGGACTCTCTAAGTTTAGGTTTATCCGTCACGAAATCCAATTTCGTGTCCATAATTCACCCACTCATGAATTATGACGATCACGGATAATCTCGCCAAACTATGCAAGTCGAGGTCATTGCATACGTATAATCTCTCTGTCACAGGCTATCCGTATTATACCTTGGATATAGATGAAAACATCAAATCTGTTCGGTATAATATAGTCGACTTTCAATTTACGATCTCTAAATAACACTCGGAACTGGTTTCCGAAGTTATACCACGGCCATAGATTTACTAGATCGTAAACACTTGAGGATGCATATGCCCTGTACACAGGACTGGCGGATCCTATCTCGATACGCACTGGATATCATGAGCATCAGTCCACACCCAACGAACAGACGGGGGTCTGATCATGAATAGATCGTTGATGTGACCGCCATCAAAGTGTGGATGATAACTTATATATCCCACTGTGGTATCTCAAATCGGAGGACCACTATGCTCGCACAACTCGTGAATATTCATATTGACGTTGGTGTACCATCTATTAGGAAATCTTCCGTGAGTCGTTCAGTGTCTTATCAAATAAACACCTACATGTCTATACGAGTCTCCCCAGACTCATGGTTCACTGGGATAAACCATCGTACCAAGTCACAATATACGACATGTACTGGTCTCAGCGGATTTTACTAACCGACTCGTGTTAGTAAATCTTGATCATGAACTTTATTTAAGGATATACATCTTATAGTGCGCTTCCCAATGTCAATTATAAACTACGTTGTAACTGCGCATTATATTATAAATCATAGGGTCTTTGTCTAATATACACGTATCACTAAACCAGATTCAGTTTCAATCTAATCGTAATCAGATATCTAATCGTAATTAGATCGAATAAGTGTATAAAAGACAAGGGTGCTACCATTAAATTAGTAATATTATGGAAAATAGAATTACTCGTATTTATGAATCGGACATAAATACGATCCGGATTGGCACTTTGAGCACCAACCCTAAAAGTTATGACCAGAATTTGGTCTTACGTCGCGACGCAGAATGCCCTGTGTCGCGACGCGATCTAGGAATTTCCCCAGGTACGCCTCTGGTTTGTTGCGCATCGCGACGCGCAATAGAAAAATTTGGGCACGTCTCTAGATGAGTTACGTCGCGATGCGAACTACATTACGTCGCGACGTGCGGTCAAAAAAAATGGCCCAAACTAGTTTCAACCATCTCAGTTTCACCCGAACGGGTTAGAGGCTACTCTTTAAACCCCGTATCAATTCGTATGTACATATTACATCACGATATGTGTACGATACCCATAGAGTGATAATGCTTACTTGAATAAGTAAATTTTAGCCTAATTCCAAAGTGTGTTTCTTAGTTCATTTCTAATCTAGTTTATCCAATGTAGATCATCGCAGAAACCAGAGTTTTCTCAGTAAGCGAGTAATGCCAGCCCGATTCCAACCAGTGAGTGGACACTTCCCATTTCAAGTTGATTTTCTTATTGATTTATTTATCTATTCTTTATGAAATGAAACTTACTTTTTCTGGTACATAGGGTGTTAGCCATAATTGATTTCAGTTCATGCTAAATGCAATGTTTTATACAGTTTTGAGATTTAAAGTATGATTTTTATGATTTTTCGAGGCATGAGGTAAAAACCCACCTCAGTATGTAACTTATACAGATATGGAATTGACGGACAGAGAACATGTGCACATATAGAGGACTGGGGGGACGGTGATACGTAACGCCCCCAGATCCTAGTTCGGGATTAGGGATGACAGATGCCCCTAGATCCCAATTTCAGAGTTTGGAGGGTAGCATAGATCCGCACCCCCAGTTCTAGTTCAGTGGCTTGGGAGACAGCGATACGTAACGCCCCAAGACCACTAGTTTCAGGGACATGAGTGGCATGCTTTGGGGGACGACGATACATAACGCCTCAAAGTCATGATTTTGCATTCCTTGCTCTAGTTAGGCGTATGAGGGGACAGCGATACGTAACGCCCTCATACGTCAAGTTTTTCAGATACATACCAGCATTCAGATATCATATTTTCAGAAAAAAAAAAAAAAAGAGTTTTCAGAGATCAGACTTTAGAAACAATTTTCAGAAAGCAGATTTCAGAAAGATAAGTTTTATAAAAGAGATTTCAGGCGAAATTTTCAGAAAAAGAGTTTTCATATAAGTTACTTCTGAAACTTTGGTTTTAGAACCAAATGATTTTATATCAGTATTTCAGTTTTATCGTCCACTCACTTAGATCGTACAACGATCTAACCCCCCCTCCCAGTTTTCTGTGGTTGCAGGTTTTTCTCGGAGGACGAGCTCGAGAGGACGGATACTGATGCAGTCATTAGGGAATAGAGTCCACCAGTTCAAGTCAGATAGAGTACAATAAAGTCATGCATTAGTTAATAGCTTTGTATCAGTCAATTATCATAAGTATAAGAGTTTTCAACAATGTTGTAAATTGCATTTGTTTTTTTGAGTACAATAATAAGTAGTGGGTTATGCATTTATGTTGATGAGTTGGGCATTGGTCCCATGCATGAGGATGTATATAAAATGAGATTAGCAGTTGTCAGAGAGTCAGAGGCTCTGGGGAATAATACGGCCTATTCCCTGCCGGTAACATCTCCCAGATTGGGGATGTTACAAGGAAACCCAACCTAGCTGACTGTAAATCCCAAGATCTAGGTTCAAAATGGACAACTGAAACTTTGTGCAATTCAAAACAAGCACAATAGAGTTTTATACTCTTTCCCATTCCGATAATGACGCAAAGTGCTATCTGTCAATGCTAGGATAAATTGAGGCATTTAATGATCACTATATTAGGAGAAGAATCCTAATGAGGGTAAAGACATATTACCTCTTTATAGTAAATCATCTATTTCAAGTAAGAAGTGAGGCCGCTTCCATGAGATTTTATAGGCTGACTTCCCTAAAGTGCTTGATGAATCCATGATCAATGTTCATAGCCGAAAAGAACACAACCGTAGAACGGGAAATGGTCGAAGTAAAGTTGTATGTTGGCAATTGTCTTGGTTTACACCAACGGCAGAACAATTCAAGACTATGAGTCACTGGTTTGCCAAGTAAATCCGATTGTCATTCACTAGGAAAAGTTCAAGGCGAAAGCTACCTATTTCGATGCAGTTTTATTTCACGGAAACTCTCTCAAGTGTCTGCATTAATATTTAGAGAATTGTGGGGGATTGTTGTAAGTTCTCTAAATATAAAGTTTGGATGAAGGAGGGTCATGTCCATTGGGTGGTGCCCTATGGGAATGGTACAAACATGTAGAGACTATGGGTGTTCATAGGGTCGGGTCAACCCGCGACCCGACCCGACATGATCCGACCGACTCGCGCGGGTTCATAAAAAAAATTACAAAATTTCGACCCGACCCGAAATTTTCGGGTTGGGCAACAGGTTTGATCCCTTGACCCGACCCGACCTGACCCTATACACATTTATTATTTTTCTAAATTTTTATTATTTTTCTAAATTTTTTTTTTTAAGTTTTTACTATTATTTCATTTGTTTATTACTTTTTTGTATTAAAACTTTATATATATGATAATTTTTGGAATATAAAATAACTAATATTTATATTTCAAAATAATTAATTCATTAAAAAAATTATTTTTTTTAAATGACCCGACTCTACCCGAACCTGATCGGGTTCCACTTCCCCGTGACCCGACCCGCGACCTGACTTTCCATTGACCCGACCCGACTCGTGAACACCCTTAGTAGGGACATGTCCTCTAAATTAGAATAACACACTTCTAGGCTTCAAATGGTACATGGAATGGGTATAACCCTAGGCTCCAAATGGTACATGGAAGAGGTATAACCCTTAGGAGGGTTACACCCCAAACTAAGGCACCATTCCATGCCTATATATAAGAGTCTTCTTGTTCATTCTAGACATCCAGAAAATTACAAATATTGAGTCACATCATATTTGTTAGTGTCCTTTTTTTTTTTTATGTAAGAGAGAGATTCCACCATTATCCTAGTTCAAGATCTTGTTAAGAAGTGCCCCTTGAACAAAAGGAATCCAAGTAATCCTGGGAGGACGTTAGCCACAAAATCCGTAGAGCACCGATGCGGGGCTAATAAGTTCTTAAGGACAGAGGAAACTCGACTTGGACTATAAATTTTTGTCATTTTACAGGTTTTTTCTTATTCTATAAGGTTTAGGGTTTATGGTGTAATATTGACATGATTTGATTTCATTGTTGTTTTTAATACATGTTGATTTCATTTAATAACACTTAATTCCCCAACAATCCCAAATTATGGTCGAAATTTTTGATATGTATAATTTTTCATAAGATTCGAAATTTTTTATCCATCTTTTTAATGTCAGTAACGAGACTATGGGAGATGATCCACATTCCACCAAGTCAAGGAACTTACTATTTGCTTCCCTGGATGACGACGAGAAGAAATAATGTAATAGTATGTCAACTGTTGATGTCAAGGTCTTGGATAAAAGATTTGTGCCTTGAACGCTTCGTTTACACAAGCAGAAACTTTCAGGTTAATGGCATAATATTCATCTCCACCATTTAGGGATAGGAGTGGCAGAAAAAATCGAATTAAGGTAAAATTTTAATTTTCCGACCTAAGTCAGGTTTTGCTTGAGCCCACCCGAACCTGGTTTTTAAAGGTAAATTATATTTTTTGTAATTTTATAAATTAATTTTTAATTTTAAGTATATATATTTATAATTAAAATTTTAAGCTCCAATAAAAAAAAAAAAAAAACAATGACATTCTTATTATTATTATTTTTTCAATATTAAACTTTTTTTTAAAAAAATATTTTTAATTTTTAATTTTAAAAATAAAAATATATTAATTTCAAAAAAACCATCGGGCCGGCCAAGTTGGATCAATTGAACAACACAATACAGAGGGAACCAAGACTCTGAAGGGGAAAAGTGTAAGCAGGCAGAAAACAATAATTTCAAATCTTGAAAATACGAGGCCCAGCCTGAGAGTATTTGGGCTTACAATGAAAATTCCCATGGGCGCCCAAAACTGTACCCATATTGATTAAACGAGCTAAAACGGTTCATAATCTGACCCGAGTTACAATTTCATTTCTTTTCCAGCTGCCCCGATTTTCTTCCGCTTCCTTGCTCCCAGTTTGAGGTTTCTTCCTTTCTCCGAAATTCTAGAAAGATGACGACGATTCGCAGATTTTGCTGCAACGATCTACTCCGTTTCACCTTTGTTAATCTTGACCACCTCACTGAAACTGTAAGTTCTCGTTCTTTCGAAGCTTGTAATTGTTTTATTTTGTCGTTTTTTTTAAAAACAATTATATCAAATCTTGTTAATTTGTTTGGATACGAGTAACTGTTACAGTTCAATATGTCATTTTACATGACCTATTTGGCAAGATGGCCTGATTATTTCCACGTCGCCGAAGGCCCCGGTAACCGGATCATGGGTTATAGTACGCTCTTCAACCCATCTCTGCTCAAGTTTTGTTTATTTATTTTTAACAATACTCAAAATGGATTCCTGTTAATATAGGGACGGAGCCCCCCCTGAAAATTCTGGCTCCGTCCCTATGTTTGTTGGTGCTACTGAATATTGTCCATGGTGGGGCATCGAAGGCTTGTCATCATGGGGATAATGTTCATCGTGGTGTTTGTTGGGCTTGTTATTACATTGTTTGCTTGTTAAATGGATTGTCGTAATTTTTTTGTTTTTTTCTTTGTTCCTATGAACTGGTTAAGGGCTGTTGAAATCTAAGTTATATTAATTGATTGTAGTTATGGGAAAAGTTGAAGGACAAGGTGAATCTTGGCATGGTCATGTTACTGCAGTAACGGTTGCACCAGAATACCGCAGGCAACAACTGGCCAAGAAACTGATGAACCTGCTGGAAGACATCAGTGACAAAATGTAAGGAGGTTAAAACTAGTATAAAAAAGGAACTCCATTGCACAGAGAAAATGCAAGAGAAACTTAGATATATCATAATATTGTAGTTCCACTTTTCTTATTAATATGAACCTTCTCTCGGCAGTGATAAGGCTTACTTTGTGGATCTTTTCGTGAGAGCTTCAAACACACCAGCCATAAAAATGTATGAAAAGGTAAGAGTTTTTCTACTTCTCTTTCGCTTTTGGACATTCGGTACATCATTTTCGTTCGCATTAGCTGTAACTGCCTGTAGTTTTTTACGTACCTTGCAAGCACTAAAAACTTATATTGAGCTGGTGATAGTTTTTGTTTTCTTTAAACGTTATTATTTTTTTCTTTTTTAATTTCAAATAGTGGGCAACATCATTGTTTTAAAATGCGATCAGAGGCGGCGCCGCATCACCGCCTCGCGGCGGAGGCGCGTCGAGCCGTCTGCCTCTGGCGGCATTTTGCATATTCAATTTTATAATTGTTTTTAAACAAAAATTATGTCAAAATAATATAATTCTCTAGTGGTGGTTCAAGAGCTTGAATCTCGAAATATGTAAGAAGTCTTGAAGGATTAGAATGTAAAAGAATTTAATTTGTATTTAATAAAAAAACAAAATCACATCTAGAATGAATTAATTTGAATTAATTAAAAAGCAAGTATATGAATTTTTTTTAACTTTGATGGATGGATAAATGAATGTGTTTTATACTTAAAGATGCTTTTATTATGCTGATTTTATGATTTTAATTTTTTTTTAACGTTCGGATTGACCTCGCCGGCTTGAGGCGGTCCGCCTCGCGCTTCAACGGCCGACCGCGTCGAGGTGTTATCTGTATTTTTGAACATTGGGCAACATACATTACATTTTAGTCTGAAACCTTTTCTTTACCAAACACGAGACTCATACATCATAGTCATTCAACACTTATAGAGCACCAAATAAGTTTAAATCTTGCTGAAATGTGTCATATCAGATTTGGATTGAAGCAGCCTAGGATTCTGTGTTCACTTTATTGATTTATAATGTTCTAGAAGAAAATAAGGAAATGCAACAACAAATTAAATATGGAGACATGAGATTCATTGGTAGCATTTGAGAATTATTCAACTGCAAGCAAATGCAACTGCTCATTAATACGCCTATATTACTGTGCATAACATAATAAAATCCAGAATATGCATAAATAATTCTCACAAAAAAATGAAGTAGAATACATTGAATGATTGATTGGTTCATTTAGGTATGGATAAGCAACATGATCTAGTAGCTGCCAGGTTCGTTTTTCATTTTCCAGCTAATGAATCCATTCCAATATGTATAAATTGATTATGCGAGATGGCAAGAGGGAGGCTTATTCTGTTGATCACTGGCCGGCTGTTATGCCACTACTTAATCGTGAATACATGAACAATAATTAATACTTTGTTAGAATGGAAGTACTATACTGTATCATCGGGACTTAAAGAACATATAGGTTGCTCCATCCTTAGGCCAAGCCCAAAAATATGCACTTTTCAGATAGCATCCACTGTCTCATAAAGGGCTATGTGCTTCTGCTCTCTTCTCTTTTCTATCCCTAAAACTTCTGTTGGTATAGATCATGCTTCCATTCAACTTGACCCCAACACTTCTTGTTAAACAAAATTCTGCTAGTGCTTTGGATAACAAGTTTGGTTGTCAATCAATAAGCACATGCCTGATAGTGGAAGTAGGACTGCTCGATGCACTAGGATTCTCCTGAGGCAGGTCAAGGCATGTTAGCTTGGCTTGTGAAGGAGCTGATAATTGCATATGATTGGTGACAGTGGTTCTGTAGAAAATGGCAAAATGCTACCAACATGTAAATTAGTGACCAATTCGTCACTTCTCTTGCCGCTTAATACAGGCATTAACAAGGATAGTATAACTAGGAAAACAAATAGAGTGTGGAAAATACTGGAAAGAAAAGCAAATAGAGATAATTTACCCATCGGCGTCATGGCATACTAAATGCATGCATGAAATTGTTGCTATATAGTTGTTTCTGCAAGGTCAACTGGTTTAAAAACGGACTGTGTTCTTTCCTGCCAATTTTCATGATTATGCCTTTTCCTTATCATCTCTGTATATGAGAATATTATGATGCTAATTATATCCTTTTACTTCTATTTTATCAGCTTGGATATGTAATATATAGACGGGTTCTACGTTATTATTCAGGGGAAGAGGATGGGTTAGGTGAGTTTCACATCCAACTGTGGCATTGTGATCTTTTGCAGTTCAAATTGTGTGGCATCTCATATTATCATTTAACGGTTTGTTTTCAGATATGAGGAAAGCATTATCTCGGGATGTTGAAAAGAAATCTATCATTCCCCTCAAACGTCCAGTTACACCTGATGAACTAGAGTATGATTAGCTTCATTTTCCAATATGTTTCTGCCAACTGAACTTGTTGATGCCTTACAACTTGTTCGTAATTCTTGAGGTGATATTAGGATGTAAAATTGGGCATGTCAAGTGTGATATTTGATGTTGTATTTCCTGTAATCACCTCTTCAGCAGCAGAACATTAACATGGACATATCACTTGCGTTTTCAATTTAAAAACTGCATTTCTATAATTTCTGAATTTTTTTTTTTTTTTTTTTTTCATATTTTATGTCTGATGACGGCATTTGCTGGGGGTGGTCCCAAAGTCATTTGCTTGTTGGTCGCTTACAGAGCAAAGAATGAAGCTAGAAACTAAAAGTAGTGATGGATGATAATGGGGATTGGAGTTGCATTGCTAAAACATTTTGCTTTGGCTACGACTGATTCCCTTTACTTAAAATCATGTCTTGTCTACATTTTACAATGAAATTCTCCATTTCCTTGTTACCCATCTGACATGGCTAAATGAAAGAATGATTCCTTTTTACTTTTTACTTTTTTGCTTTTATGCTTACCCTTTTAAAGATTTCATCATCTCAAAATATGCCAAACCAAACATAGATTATTATGCCAACCACAAGGTCTCTCCTTTTATGTGCATTGATGAGTAGGTCTGCTTTTGAATTCCTGAATCCTTTATTTGATGTTATAATCCAACATGGCCTCATCAATATCAATGTGCACCACTGACAAATTATATGATTTGGGTTGGAGGGCTTCTATTCCAGGTCAATTACTTTTAAGTCCCCTTGAAACTAATGGGACCCTGGTGGTATTATTCATTTTCTTTTATCTTCAATAACTTGTTTAAATTGGTTGACTGGTAAGTAATTTTTGCCGTATTCATATGGGTGAGGCAAAATAATTGAATCGAATCGAATTTTGGTTTATGTTCGGTTTATATTTGAGTTAAATCGATCAGTTCGGTTTGGTTCGAATTGTGAATCGGACCGGTGAATCGATCGGTTTGTAAAATCATGAATCGAATCGAACCGATCGATTTGAAGGTTAATTGATTAAAACTGAATCGGTTCGGTTGAAATTTCGATTTCTGATCGGTTCCGACAATTGCAAACTGATCAATTTTCGGATCGGTTCGGTTCATTCCGAAACCGAACTGATAAATTCCCACCCCTACGTACTCATAAAGTGGAGGGCTTGAGTCTATGGGTGTGTTGAGAGTATATTTAATTGTGAATTTTTAGCTTTCAGAGACTGGCTACCTGGGCTTATATTCAGGCGTGAAAATTTATTAAAATGTATTTCATAATAAAATAATTTTATTTTGTCTACTATTTTTGTGAAAATTAAATTTTATTCTTATTAAATCAATATTATGACTATTTTACTGATCGTATTCAATACTATTAGGGGAAAATGAGCATAATTTTGACAAAATTAATCGAAACCCCCATAATATTTAAATACTAAACTAAACATCATGATAGTAAGGTTGGTAGAAAATCTTGAATCACAAATCCTGATTAAGATCCCTTCTGTTTGGTTCGGGATTCGGGATAATTTTTCGTCACGAATGAAAATTTCAATCGGGATTCGGACCGATCCCAAATAAAAAATCGGATCGGGATTCGAGAATTTTTTTTATCCTGAGACAAGATGAGACTCGGACAGGACGAGACGTCCCGATTGTCATCCATACCTGATAATTTTATTGAGAGATAGTATTTTTGGAAGACAATGAAATTATGTTTAAACATCATGAAAGTTTAAATTAGTTTTTCAAACATTATGGGGTTATTGTTATGCTAATTTGACAATTATCTTAAAAAGTCAGATCGGAATATGGTAGCAAATGTCTACAACTAGTAGTTCTTGATGAGTTGGTCCACTGTCTAAGTCAATCCCATGATTCAAAGCTTTTGATACGATTCAAACAAGTGGTGGTGTACAAAAGACAAAAACTTAAAGAGTGGAGATTAATTAGGAACTCATATTGTGTCACTAAATCTCTAGATATGGGATTTGATAATTGAACCTCCACTTGATGTTGATGTTGAACAAGTGATGATAATACCCATCTCTTCACGTGTAATTATGGTGATCCTGTCTGCCATTTTTTGTTGAATATACAACTTAAGAGGAAACATTGCATTAGCACCAGCACGTTCAAATAAAAGGTGCCCACATTCTTAACAAAAACAACTTATTATGTGTTACCATTTATGTCCACTTGCTATTTTTGCTCAATTTTCCTTCTTTCACGGTCAATGAACTTTTATAAAGCTCTTCTAATACTGCCATTACAGATGCTTCCTCTGATGTGGATAATGGGATTTTTTTGAATATGTGGAGACTCGAACTCATAAGTATCACGGGACTACAAGACTAAGTGGCGTGGTCAGAGAGAATATGAACCATATGATAAATGAACTGTTTGAAGATGTATAACTCGACTTGCTATTATCTACTAATTAAAGTTAAAAGGACATGTATTTTATTTCATTTTCTTTTATTTCTTCCACATTAAAGAGACAGAGATATACACAATATGAAATGACAAGTATACATATCAATCTACTCTTTGAAAGATTACTTTGTCAATGTGTGAGTTGATAGTCTCTGGATCACAATAAGCAGAATAGTAAAAACTCTTTGCCACTGAGAGAAATATCTGCTTGATAAAGGAGTCAAAGCCACTTGAGGAACTTTGGAGTACTAATTGCACAAGCTCTTGCATGTCAGACTCTATTGAGAGAGCTGTGATGCTATTATTATCACTGAAGATGCCATTGGCTTGTACCTGAAGAAAAAAACAAAACAAACAAAAGTTTAAAACTTATGAGAAGATTAATAGAGAACTGTGATGCTTATCATACTTGATTCTTTTCTAGTTGATAATTAGGGTTTAGTAAAATTTAATTGGGAATCTTCTCATAATCCACTAAGGCAGTTCCTGTCTACTCATCTTCAAACACTAATTAAGAAGGCTAAAAATCATGTTGTCTTTCAAGTTAAGGGTAAATCATCCTCTAATAGATACAGAATACACAGTTTGAGTTAATTACTCAATTAATCTTTATATTTTTTAATAAATTAATCAAAAAAAGTAATTGACTCCAACTTACCTTTTGCAATTGGTAATGACCAAGTGTGTTGCATATTTTGTTGGTGAGATTGGAGAGTCGCCCATATTCAGAACGATACAAAAGCTCCCTTGAAAGCCAACGGCCAGCGCTTAAATTTATTATTTGCACTAATAATTCTGCCACTCCTTGGTGCCTATCTCCTTCGTCTTGCCACTTTGTCAGCCACTTTTCCCACTGTATATTCAGTTTTTTTAAAAAAAAACATGCATAAGAGTTAAATTCATTGGAATGTGTTATTTGGTGTTTTGCAAATTTTGGTAAGTGGCAGAATTGATTTCTTTGGCCCTTTTTCAATTTGTTCATGGCACTAGCACCGATCCATGAACCACAATCGTCCACGGAGTTCCCTTTTTTTTTTTTTTTTTTTTAATTCAAATTCATTAATTATAATTTAGATCAGGATTTTTTTATATATTCTATTCATTATGTACCGTTTGATATAAAATTTGGTGAGCTTATAATTAGTTTATATTCTCACGATAACAAATATAAATTAACTTATATTTTTAATCATTATTTTTTACCAAATGATGTCTTACATGGAATGGAATGTTACTTACCGACTCACGCAACTGGTGGCCAATGTCACGACCCTGTGCTACGAGTGCATCCAATGCCATATGGTTCAGAGTCCCAAGTAATGTCCTCCCAGTAAATCCCTGTCCAGTTTTGTCCGAATCCGAACTCCTGTTACACAAATCAAATCAAAACTAACGTTTGAGTGTTTTTAAGGGTAATGTATGTCTTTTAAGGGTAACTCATTTAGACCCTTGAAACTCCCATTTTGGAATCAGACCTAGGGACAAATTCAACTAAATAACACTTCGTTTTATTTGTTGGATTCTACAAAATCTTTATAACATATATATAATCGTATTGACATAAACGACAAGGTATATGATAAAATGAAAGCAAATAAACAAAAACAGGCCTGATCATTTGGGTTAATTATGCATGAGCTTTCATGTATTAGATGAGTTTTATTATCACCGCCTTCGAATATGATTCTATCAGTTTACGTATTTGTTCTTATCCATTTAGGACTTAATCAATTATAATCCACCAAATGAAAATTAGTTTTTATATAAGTGAAATCGACATTCGGATTTTCTTATTATTTGTAATAAAATAATATTATATAAGATAATAATACATATAAGGAAGAGACATATACCTTCTTTAAATTTATAAAAAAAAAAATCGAATTAAATTTGTTATTATTATTACATACCTTCCGTTAATATACTCCCGAGCATTGATACAGTTTCTGAATTCATTAACAAACGATCTCCTCTGATTAGTAGAATCATTTTGTTTATCAAAATAAGATGCGATTGTCTCAACCAAGACTGCTGTTTTTGCCCATGCAATTCGCTCCGGCCACCTTTCTGGTTCATATATATTGGCTGTTGCCACAAAATATGCTAAGAGAAGAGCTCTTCTTGTCGTCCCAAAATTCTCAAGTTTACATTCTGTGTACCACCTGTGTTGTGTTTTGTCACCTTACTAATTTTTCATTAAATATTAATTAACTTAATTAAGCTTTTGCTTGCTTAGATAACTTACTTTTGCAAACTGACCCATTCGGCCTGATGTACAGCTTGGCAATTATTGTAATCCAATTTTGCAAGATTAAGATAAACATTGTTGTTCACATAGGGCATCCTGAAAAAAATATAAAAGAAAGAAAGAAAATGACCAGCCATTAAAAATTTTCATGCCAAAGAATATCACAGTGCTATAGCTGCTACCGCCGTATCATTCAGGTGTAGGTAGATAAAAATATAATTTTAGAACGAATTATTAATAATAGACAAGTCTAGATTCAATAATGGTAGGGTGATCTAAATTTTAGAGAGCTAGAGAGTCTAGATAATTTCTTAAAATATGATTTTTATTGTTAAATAAAAAAATTATAAAAAAATTATATTATATATTTAAATTTAATAATTCTTTAAAATTCGATAACCTTAATTTTAAATATAATCATATCGACTGTTGTAGGGCCACCTCGGAACAATCTGAAGAGAAAACGGCAAGGAGAGGAGCCAATTTTGTTGCTACACTGTACCACTTTCAGGATAATTCTTGGTGACAAATGAAATAAGAAATTAAATAATTTAATAAAGTATAATATTATTTAATAAAATATATACCTATAAAGAGTCTTGCCAATCCAAACGTCATTTTCGCCGCCGTATTGTTCTATGTAAAGTCTCGTTTCTAATCTGGGCATGCTTGCATACCATGGCACCTCCAATGCGAAAGCAACCTGTGGATCCAGTTATTATTATTATTATTATTTATTTAGTTTAATTAATATGTTAAAGCTTCTCGTTTTTAAGGCCTAGTCAATTACAATATCCTTTGATCATGAGATATAGATACCAGTGCTACATGCCAAATGAGTTTTTAAGTAAATTTATCATCTCTCTTATTCACGATGTGGCACTGAAAAACAAATCTGGGTCCCATTCATGTAAAAAATTAAAAAATTAAAAAATGGAAACAATTGTTTAATGTTACAGGAATTTTTGGACCATACCTCACCAGGCAAGTCCTTTGCTATAATCCATTTATCTAGGAGCTCATCGGCAGCTTTTTTTCCTAGTAAAAATTTTCCTGAGAAATGCTTAGCATGCTCAAGAATTTTCTCTCCAGGGAATCCCAATTCGGAAGCCCTGTACAGGTTGTATATTCCAGTAACAGCCTGAGTAGACTGCCCAACGAAGCAAAAGAACTCACCACCTTTTTCAAAATTTCTGAACACATCTGCAAACACACCCAAAAGTCAAGTCACCATAATTTTTTTATTTGTAATAAATGGAGTTTCAGATTAAAAAAAGAAAAAAAAAAAAAAAAAAAAAACATATATACCTGCAGAAACATCATAGCCATGTAACCTTAGGAGCCTGAATCCCATGGCCGTGTCATCAAGATCCCGAACCCGGGTATTTCTTGCCCAGCAAATTCCCTCTTCAGTCCAATATCTGAAATTTAAGTAGCCTATTTAGCTGAAGTATCTAATTATTAAAGTCTTGGTACTTGTTTTGTTTGATTAATTATATGCCGTTGGTTAAAAGATATAGCATAGCTCATACGAGTCGGATTTAGTTGGTCATACCTATAAACATAATCCATACATTCTTTAATCTCTGGTTGGAAATATCTTGAAATTCCAAGGCGTTGCAATCGATCAACCGCCCAGATATGTTCGAAAATATCAACCGGATATACATTTGGGACTAATTTTATTTTATTTTATTTTTTTGAAAAAAGAAAAAAAGCAAGAGTGACAAAATTAGAAACTAGACAAATTAATCAGGAAAGTTAAAAAGGATATATATAAAAAAATCTAATATCTAATAAAGGATAGACAAATTAAAAGGGGCTTTATTTATATATAGAAATATACCTCCACCATTGAATCTTTGGACAGCTTTTGTTAAATATTTCAAGCAATTATCATCTTTAGTTTGCATAAGAGCATAGGCAGTTGATGATGGAGAGAACAAGAAAGAGCCATCTTGGCACTGCAATTTTAGAAGCTTTTCCCAGTGGAGGTCAGGCATTCCTTCCAAGCTATGGAGTAGTGTTGTGGGCACATTATGCATAATGTCCTGTGGTATCCTATCTCACATGCATAATAATTACATTTACATTATTACTATGTAAAGTGAACAACAAATGGACCTAGCTCTTATAAACTTTTAAAATTATTTATCTTTATAATTAAGATAAGATAAACTTGTGAAATCAAAAGCAAGAAACATAATTATGATGAACACACACACCTTGTGAGCTTTAAATTTCTCTTGGCGTAGATCTTTTGCAAGACAGGAGAGTCATAGGGTACTTCAATGTTTACACTGCGAGCTAGTTCTAGAAGGGAAGGGAAAGCAACTTCAAAGCCAATGGGCATGTGCTCATCATTCTCATTTTCAAGCTTCGATATGTTTTCTTTAAAAAACATCAATCCTATATACGCATGCATGTTAATTATTATAATTAGCCTTAATTAATAATTAAACAGTAGTAAACCCATCTTTTAAAATGGGATTATATATATATAGCTACAGACCGACCATCATGATTAATAATTAATATTTAAGCCCAAAAAAAAAAAAAAAAATATCAAGTACCTTTTTCACACTTATCTTGATGGATATTCCATGATGTGAGTGCAACAACACAAGCTAAAGTGTTGATCAAGCGATCGTGGGCAGAGAACAAATCAAGGTCACCCCAAGAGCCATCGGGAAGTTGATTATTGGCAATCCATTGAAGGGCTGATGGGAATTGAGGGTCACCAGAGCCTTTAATGTCTTTAACAAGAGCTACCCACGCCGTGTCATAAGCCGAAACGCTTATCTCTCCGTCCTCCATGGAACCCAACATTGATTTAATGGTATGCACATGTTCCTTTATCTCATTTGATACACATACCTTTTGTTTTTTTGTTTTTTTTTCAACAAAACAAATCACATCATTAATTACCATAATTATTCAGTACCCTTTACTGCACATAATAATTATTTTTTTTTAACCAAAAAAAAAAAACAAAAACAGAAGTTGTGTTAATTATATTTGTTTCACCTCAATTGCTTCATCTTCTAATTCATCCTCAACAATCTCTTGCCACTTTATGACTGGCAGACCATTTTGAAACACGTCTGTATATTCTGTACAATAATAACACACACCACATATATATATATATATATATATACACACATATAAGTATATGTATTAACTGTAAGATTCTGTTATTGAATAAAGTAACTAAATTGACTGTTCGTCATAGAACCTTGGATGCGAGGTCTCGATATAGCACTGCATCTTGGCCGAACATCGGAGTTAACTCTTTTGTCTATGTCCCGGAACGGCCAAACACCTATATTAAAAAAGAAAAAAAATTAATTAATTAAAAATAATAAATTAATCAACATTTTACCTTTTTCTGATTGGCTAAAAATCCTTGAAGAATATAAATATTATATATGTAACCTTCTTGATAAGGAAAGGAAATTAATATGAGATACTATAGAGATACTTAACGCATATCTACTAGAGTTTGATTAGATGCAGAGAAAAACTTTGTGTTTAGCTTTTTAATAACTCAGTATCGGATCCAAATCCAAATTCATGTTAATGATTACGCTTGAATGAATGAAACATCCATAAGTGCCCGATGAAGAAATTAAAGAGAGCTTACTGTAGAAAAATGGAAGCTTAGGGGTTGGATGATTTTGATTGAAGTTGAAGGAGGAAGAAAATCGTAGGCAGGTGCCGGCAACCACAGGAGAGGAGAAGCTGGTGGTGGAATAATAAGAAGACATGATTTGTATGTAATATTTATTTTATTTTTTTAAAAAAAAAGAAGTTAAATTGGATGTGATTTTAATTTGATGAAGAAGAAGAAACCCAAAGGGGTTAAGTATTTAAAAGCCAGAGATAAGAGAAGGAGGCAACAGGACAGAATCGAGTTCCCAAGAGATTCCCGCTATTTGCTGCATGGGATCATCCAAACCAAAACTAATGAACTGAGCTCCTGTCCTTTTCCTCTTTCTCTTTCTCTTTTAATTTTTTTTTTTTTTATATTTTTTTAATTATTTGTTTTGATGAGCAGAAGTTTGTGAGTAATCATATTCTTTTATACTGCAGTGGTAGTGTGATAGGGCTTTATATTTGGTATTTATTACATCATATATATCAAATCAATTAGTTATTTTTTAAAAAAATTATTTATTTAACAAACTTGACTGTTATTAACTAAAATGCATAAAATTCTTGTTATGAAATTTGCATACATGGTTTCTTTGTTTTGTTTTTGATGCAAAATCTCCATCTATGCAGCCAAGAAGTAATTAGTGTTGCTTGATTTGGTGTGTTCCTACGATTTTATTTTATTTTTTTCTAAGTTTTCTAAACTAATTAGAGAAAAACATTTTTAGCAGATATGATATAGATTTTTGGACCTTCCATGTAAAATGATTTCATAGATGACACTACCATCCATAAAATTAAATTATTAAGAATATATATGTTTTATTCCTAAATTGTACTGGTATTTACAATAATAATAAAACTATCAAAACTTTCTACATTAGCTTTATAAAAGCAATGTCTAGATATATATATATAAGTCCATAATGGCCTTTAAGGGGCGTGATTTCGTGGTTTCACATAACTCTGTTAGTTTATTATAAAAATTTGAATCTTAAGTGAAGTAAATGGATTATAAAAATTAAATTTCGGTCTTAAAGTATTTCCGAATATTTGAAAAAATTTCAAAATAGTTATTTACCCCTGATATTAGGTGTTTGCTCCTTAATGTATTTCTGCCCGAAGACTATGATATTATTAACATTTTATCCATAACCACAATTCATCCATTAATTCTTCAACATTAATCGGACCTCCATTTAATTTTACCCTAGCTTCATTCTAATTAATTATGGATGGATCACCCAAATTTGAGTCCATAAATATTGATAATTATCATATAAAAATTCGTTTTTAATATGATTTCAATGAGTTCCCTTAATCAAACCACTGCCTATGAGTCACCAACCCATTCAAGAACAGGCACATAGTCAGAGCCCCTCCTTCTATTTGAGAGCTTAAGGTTTAGTTCTATTTTACTGGGGCTCTTTTGAATGGAAATAGGTATTAAAGTACATAATAATACATTTCTTTAGACTTAACTTGGTTTCTTTTGTAATATAAATACAACTTTTTGTTTAAAAATCAATAGATGCGAAAATAAATAAATAAAGCTCACACAAAAAATAATACCATCTTTAAAAATAATAAAAAAATAGTTTCATTGTTTTTATTGATGCACTAAATTTCAACTTTAAAAAAAAATTAAAAAAATTGTGCAAGGTAATCAATCTAATCTTCGTTATACTTATGTGAGTAAGTTTGGAACCTAATTTTTTTTTTTTTTTTTTTTTAACATGAAAATTTTTACTAATCAATTGATTGACGCCCAAAAAATAATAGTGATATGAAACAATCAAATAATTGTGATAAAATAATATAACAAAAAAAATGGGTTCATTGTTCCATGTGGACATCTTACCAAATTTAGTTTGAACAAACCAAAAAACAAACATACGTAAAGTAACACAAACCACGAGCTTTTTTAAAATGCCCACTATTAATTAATGAAAACTACTACTCCCACTCCCCTTACATGCACCCCCTCTTATCTTCCCGGAAATTTTAAATTTGCCCTTATGTAAGTCAAAATTTTCCTTCCCCTGTCATAGTTGTGCGCCCTAGTAAAACTATGTCATAATTTTCTTTGGGATTTAAATTTCAAATTTGTATTTTTTCTATTTTTTATTTGTTTAATAAATATTACAAATTTACTATTTATTAATTTAATTTTTTGATTATTTAAAAATTTACAAAATCAGTTTATAAAATAAATTTTGATATAGTGTAATTTTTTATATTGTTATTTGTACTCTTTTTTAAATATATATTTCTCTGATATACATGAGAATATTTTTATAATACATAAGTAGTGTTGAATAAATTAAAAAAGAATCACAAAAATTAAATGAATAAATGAACACAAAATAATTAATAATAAATATGAAATTTGTAATATTTATTAAACAAATAAAAAAAATTAGATATATAAAGATTAGATATATATATATAAGTAGTGTTAAATAAGTGTATATATATTGGGGGAGTGGATTTTTATAAAAGAAATGTGTAATTTCGACATTTTAAATAAGAGAGAGAAGAAGTGAGAATTTTTGGGAGGTGAGAGTAGTAGCCCTCATTAATTATACTGAGTCTATCAAACAATTTGTGATTTACATGTCAAAAGTTTTACCAGTAAAAGAGAAAATGACCAAAATACCCTTGTTCGTCTAAATGCATCAACTCTCCTCTCATATTTCAAAATCTATTATTCTCTGTTTTAAAATAGTACTTAGAAGGCTGTCTGAGTCTATTTCTCCATTACGATTTTGTTCATAGAATGAGATTTCTCTCCTTTTCTTATGAATTCAACCTCTCTATAATACCAAGAGCATGCAAAATGGTCTTTTCAAATAAAAAATTGTCCTTTTATGAAAATACTATTTTGGCTGCTTTACAGATGGGCCTTTTGGTTACAAAGAAGTAGCCTGTTGGTTTGCACTGAAAAAAACTTACATGGTTTCCAACATCAGAGTTTGAATCTCATACTTCGTAAAAAAAAAAAAAGAATAAAAATATTACTTTCAATTTTTATTATTATTTTTGTGTTACTTAAAATAGATAAAATGACAACTTCATCTATCAAAACGCTCTTGCTAATTTGTTAAAAACTAAATTAACTTTCAATTTTTTATTTTGTTTTACTAAATTTTATTTTAGCAACATAAAGTTTCAATGAATTTTGAAACATAAAAGCGGTAAATGATATACTTATTAAAACAACATGATGATATTCATCATTTTCCCTAATGTAAAATAACCAAAATTATTATTTGCAGCACTTTCTCTTATGATATTATTATATAAGGCAAAGTCATTTTTTACCTTCGAAATTAATCAAAATTCGAAATTATCTGAAAATTTTTAAAATGTTGACAAATAGAATAATTACTGTGGCCAAAAATCCTTTTTGTGCTTTTTAATTCCAAAAGCCAAAAATCTATTCTCTTACAAACTTCAAAAATGTCGTGTCTCTGACTCTCTCACTCAAAACTCGAGAGGTATTTCTCAGAGGAAGAGCAAAAACAAAATTTAATCTTCTTTTGTTGTAGACAAATTGCCTACATAATTTCTGGATATATGTAGTTGGGTGACACGTGGTCGATGGTGGGGATCGATTGGTTCTTATGAGGAAGGATTGAAGATTCAGATTGAAGCCTTGGGAGAGACAGATCCTAGAGTCTGAGAGACTTGCAGGTTTCTGTTTTTCATTAACAGTACAATTAGCATATTCAATGAGATGGGTAAGTAATACTTCAGCTTATTCTCAGTTTGATGACGGCTCTGGTAGTGGTCGCTTCGTCGTCGAGCTAGTGTGAAGTTTGATGACGTATTCTAAAATATAAGAGTGCGAGAGACATTTCGGCGTTTGATGATCTTTTGGGCAATTTAGGTAGAAAGGAAACCAAATCGAGAGTGAAATCAGAGAAAAAATATGATGGCTTTTCATGATTTGTTGCCGAATTTTTTGCCGCAGTAGCTAATTTGTGATTCGGTGGTTGTTGTGGTTGGGCTTTTGCCTTTTGCTAATTTGTGACTTGGGGAAATTTAGAGAAATTTGCTTTAAGTTATGACCTGGGTTTATTTTTTTATTTACTAAAGACGACGAAATAATAGGATTTGATTAAGGGCGTCTTTGGGTGAGGATACGATGACTAAATGAGGTTTCAGGGTGTTTTAGTCTTTTCTCACAAATTTATTAACGGAATTTACTTCTGTTACCGTTAAAATGGAAATTGATAACTTTTAACAATGGGTGGACCGCCGAACGTTTTAAAAATTTCGGATAATTTCAAATTTTTGATTAACTTCGAATATAAAAAATGACTTTGTCCTATTATATATCCACTAAATTGAAATGATAGATTTCCTTGAATAAATTTTTATTGAATTGGATGATTTGAGAAGAGCAAACATCAAAACCACATATTAGTAGTAGATTTTCAGATAATGAAAGACCAAAACTTTGTGGCCCATCATAAAAAACATTGTGTTTTCTGATTTTATTTTATTTTATTTTTAGAAAGAGAAACACTTGAATATGACCTTTCCTGATTGACTTTTGTCTATTTTTGTTCAATACATTATTGTAAAGCCTCTAATTCATCTCAACTTGCTAGTTTATTCGAAGAAGCTAGAAATTTATTTTAGGTTGAGCTAAACAATTTATTTTATGTAGGAGATTTATCTCAATGAAAATTGAAAGTTATGTTGTTAAATCTCAAATGATGATGAATCCATAAATTTAAAGAAGTAAAAATTTGTTGTAAAATTAGTGTCATTAACCATCAAATAACATGCAATAATACAAGTCAAACCAGAAAAATGGATCTAGTATGCAAAAACCCTAGAACCTTCAAACTTGATAATTAAGAAAAACCTTATGAATCCAAGTCGAGATAATCCTCTGTCCTTAAGAACTTATTGGTCCCGTCATAGGTGCTTTACGGATTCACAATTGGCCAATGTTCTCCCATGATAACTTGATTCCTTCTTGTCCAAGGAGCACTCCTTGACAAGTATATGAACTGAGAATATGGTGAAACTCTCTCCAAAAACAAATAGGAAAATACTATTCTTAAAAAACGGATTTACTTCTGTGTCTTTAATTGGACATAGAGCCTCCCTTTTAAAGGCGTGGAGGGGTGCCAACAGGGCACCCCTTGGGTTGGGGTGCAACCCTCCAAAGGGTTGTACCCCTCTCAAACACCCATAGCATCCAAAAAGACACATAAACCCTTTTTCATGAATATTAGAAGAATTTCTAACAATCCCCCACAATTCTTCAAATATTCATGGAGACACTTGAGAGAGTTATCATGAACTAAAGCTACATCGAAATAGGTAGCTTTCGCCTTGAACCTTTCATAGTGAGTGACAATCGGATTTACTTGGCAAACCAGTGACCCATAGTCTTGAACTGTTCTGCCGTTGGTGTAAACCAAGACAATTGCCAACACACAACTTTAATTCGACCATTTTCCCATTCTACGGTTGTGTTCATTTCGGCCCTGAACAACGGTCTCGGATTCATCAAGCACTTTAGGGTAACCCGCCTTTAAAGGTTCCCATGGAAGCGGCCTCACTTCTTACTTGAAATAGGTGATCTACTATGAAGAGATAATCTGTCTTTACCCTCATGAGGACTCATCTCCTAATATAGTGATCATTAAAAGCCTTAGCTTATCCTAACCAATGACAGACAGCACTCAGCGTCATTATCGGAATGGGAAAGAGTACAAAACTCTCCAGTGCTTGTTTTGAATTGCACAAAGTTTATGTTGTCCCTTTTGAACCTAGATCTTGGGATCTCCAGTCAGCTAGGTTGGGTTTCCACAGTGACAATTCTTAGATTATAGGCTTCAAGCCCATTCCCCTCTATGACTTCTCAACTTGCTCTCGAGGTAAACCTTTAGTTAGTGGATCCGCTAGGTTTTCCTTCGACCTGACATAATTGATCGTTATTATGCCACTTGAGAGCAGTTGACGTATGGTATTATGTCTCCGACGTGTGTGTCGAGACTTACCATTATACATTGTATTTTGGGCTCTCCCAATAGCCGATTGGCTTTCACAATGTATGCTAATCGTTGGCACCGGTTTGGCCCAACTAGAAATATCCTCCAGGAAGTTTCTAAGCCATTCTGCTTCTTCCGCTGCTTTGTCTAATGCTATGAACTCAGATTCCATAGTAGACTGGGCAACACATGTTTGCCTCGAGGATTTCCATGACACGGCTGCATTACCAAGTGTGAAAACAAATCCAACCGTAGATTTGGAATCCAATGTATTAGATATCCAGTCAGCATCGCTGTATCCCTCTAGAACAGCAGGATATCTCTCGTAATGTAGCCCATATTTTGAAGTTTTTTATACCTCAAAACACTTACTATGACTTCCCAGTGGTTATGTCCTGGATTGCTAGTATATCTGCTAAGCCTATTCACAGCTTGAGCGATATCAGTTCGTGAGCAATTCGTGAGATACATCAGACTTCCGATGATCCTTGAATACTCTAATTGCGATATGCTTAAACCAGTATTCTTTGATAGAGGAAGAGTTAAGTTAGCTACTTCCAAATCTTTCATATCAAATTTACTGGATAACACTTTCTTGGTAGACTGAATCAACTCATGATTATTACCAATTATCAGCATATCGTCTACATAGAGACATACAACGACATATCATTATTGAGTTGATTTGGCGTATATACACTTATCACACTCATCGGTTTTAAACCCACTTGACAACATCTCTTTGTCAATGTTCTCAAGTCATTGTCCAGGTGCTTGTTTTAATCCGTACAAGGATTTTACAAGTTTGCACACCTTCTGTTCTTATCCAGGAACATTAAACCCTTCTGGTTGTTCCATGTAAGTCTCTTCATCCAATTCACCATTCAAGAATGACGTCTTTACATCCTTTTGATGTATTTCAAGACCAAATATAGCTGCTATAGCTATAAGCATTCTACTGATGTGATACGAATCACTGGTGGATAGGTGTCAAAGTAAACACCTTATTTCTGTCTATAATCTTTTATGACAAACCTCGCCTTGTACTTATCTATTGATCCATCCATTTTCATCTTTCCATTTGTAGCCCAGTGGCTTACAACCTGGAGGAAGATCAACCAACTCCCAAGTATGGTTCTATAGGATTGAATCAATCTCACTGATAATCACCTCTTTCCACAGAGGTGCCTCCAGAGAAGACATTGCTTCTTTATAGCTTTGAGGCTCATTTTCTAACAAATATGTCAGAAAATCGGATCTGACTCTTGGTCAACCTGATCACTGTCCTTGACAGTATCAACAAATCTTTTTGAGAGACTTTCTTCTTTGTCTTTCCTTACAAGGAAATGTCTCTTCCAAAATATTGCATTCCTTGACTCAATCATCACATTTGGATTGATGTCAGGAATCTCATACTTGTGTGCCAAGAATCGATATGCATTACTGTTGCAAGTATATCTGATGAATATACAGTCAACAGTTTTAGGTCCTATTCCACCTTCTTAGGTTTAGGAACCATCACATTGGCAATTGGCAAGACACCCCCACATTTTCAGATATTTGTAGGAAGGTACATAACCTTTCCACAACTCATATGGTGTCTTGTCTAATCTCCTGTGAGGAAGCTTGTTCAGAACGTAGTTCGCGGAAAGCATGGCTTTCCCCCCATAAGTTCTGAGGTAAGCCAGAACTAGTCAACATTGCATTCATCAATTCCTTCAACGTTCAGTTTTTGCACTCAGCAATCCCATTGAGGAGAATAAGGAGCAGTGGTTTCGTGAATAATTCCGTGCACAGAACAATATTCAACGAATGATGAAACATATTCACCACCACTATCACTTCTGATTCTTTTGATTTACTTGCCAAGTTGATTTGCAACTTCGTTCTCAGTGTATAAAGCTCTCAATAGCTTCAGCTTTCTCCTCAGCAAATACACTTAACAGAATCTTGTGCTTTCATCGATAAAAGTGACAAAGTACTTTTTACCGCCTCTTATTTGCATAATATTCATGTCACACACGTCAGTGTGTACAAGTTCCAAGGGTTCAAAACTTCGTTCTATGATGTTCTATGTATTTTTGCTTCAACACATGCCTCACACTCATGTTGGCTATCAATGCAAATTTAGGTATAAGGTTCATTTTAAAGTCCAATTTAATTCCGGTGTTGAAATCCGATTTCAATTAATATATCTAATATATTATTTTAGCCCAATTAATTAAATAGTAAAATCTAATTTCACTATTGAATTCATTTTGCCGATTAATTCTAAATTAATCGCGTTCTCTCCTCTCAAAGAATTTAATCCCAGATAAATTCTCGACGTAATTAATCACAGATTAATTCTTACCGTAATTAATCCCAGATTAATTTTCTCTCTCATAATTAATCCCATATTAATTCTGTTCGAGTCAAATGTCATCGGTGAATCTTCGTGAAGCGACCCATGAGATCCCTGGATATGTTGGCAGTAAATACGATTATCGGACTATCCGAATACATGCGTACCCAGTACCACGTTCTTACCGATTTACAAGACATGGTTGGCTTCTAGCAAAACATTGTGCCTACTCAATTCTCCAGAAATATTCTTTTAAGGAATACATAATCTTTATCAGGTGTAGTATACTAGGTATTGCGTGTATTACGATCCAGTACCGGATGTCACATGCTAGGCCTAAGGCTAGAATTGTGTCTGCCCCGTACGAAGCATATATCAGATCACTGGCAACTAGTCTCTATAATCGGATAATCATGACCTAGTCATATTATCCCGATGACTGCAGTACTTAAGAGTACTAGTTCTGTATCCTACGTGATACTTCCATCTTGACATCACACCCATTACACTACGATTCTCAGTATACCCAGAAGAGGTGTACACAGAACCTGTTAAAGCCCCGGACGACCAAAACCAAAGCGTACTGATTGTCGCAAGTATCTGCGATGTAAGTCTCAGGTTAAGACCAAATACACCTACCCTGATTCGGATTCCCATAGACACATAGTCATACTACCAATGGGATTCCGAGGGGTATATCCAGAGCGAAGCTGTTCCTGTACCATCGGCAAACAGAACCTCTTATCACATTTGCATAAGTATCCAATACTTAAATATATGAGAACTATGCCGTTAAGCTTCCATAACGCGCACAAGTGCAATACTGGCCTATTCCGCATTATCGATGTCCAGTCTTGATAATACTACGACTAGAGATATTTAATGATTAAACCTTTCATGGATTAATAATGTCTCATATCTTATTAATCCGGTACTAATCATATGGACATTTATCATTTATATATCTAAGTAATCCAATTACAAAATGATATAAAAGAGCAATTTTCTATGTCACATAATTAATTTGTACAAAGAACGCCATGTCTTTTACAAATAGTGATGTTATGGGTCATAATTGTCCAACAATCTCCCACTTGGCCTATATCCAATCACTCAAGTGTCCAACATATGAACTATATACGGGTCGCTCATGCTTATGCTGAGATATCGCTTTCGCAAGCGGATTTACAAGGTTATCATCTGATGTGATTTATTCGATCATCACATCGCCACGATGTATGATCTCACGAATCAGATAAAACCGTCAAAGTACATACTTGGATCGTTGATGAGACCGTAATTCTTTAGCCTGTGCTGTAGCGTGGCTCAACTTCTAACAGAACTACTCCTAATCTAATTAGGAATTTTATAGATCCAAAATGCTTCTTCTGCTGCCTCAGCTACATCAATATAATCCGCTTTTATTGAATCGTAACAATATCTTGCTTGGAAGATTTACAGCTCACTGTTCCGTTGTTCAAAAAAAATAGGTACCCTGATTGCGACTCAAAGTCGTCTTCATCGGTTCGGAAACTTGCAACGGTGAACCCAGTTACCTCAAGTTCTGATTCTCCATAAATTAAGAAAGCATCCTTAGTTCGTCTAAGATACTCAAGGATGTACATCAATCCAGTGACCATCACCTGGATTGGCCTGATTGTGACTCCATATGATCAAAGTATATGAGACACCAGGTCGTGTACATATTTTTCAATGTACGAGTTCTCAGAGAGTGCCAAAAACTTTTAGATCTATCCCAGTAGATCCTTATTCCTAGAATAAATGTTACATCTCCCAAGTATTCCATGGAGAATTTTAATGAAAGCCAAGCTTTCATTGATTGTAATATGGGAATGTCATTGCTAAGAAGCAATAAATCATCAACGAATAGGACAATCATTGTCAGTGCACTCCCACTAACATTCTTATATACACAAGAATCATCTTCATTTTGAATGAAACCATATACCATTATGATCTCATCAAAACGTTGGTTCCAAGAACATAATGCTTGCTTCAATCCATAAATGGATCGAGTTAACTTGCAAACCTTGTTTGCATGTTTTGGCACGACAAAACCGTCAGGGTTTTGTAAACATCATCCAAAAGGTTTTCGTTAAGGAAAGCGGTTTTGACGTCCATCTGTCATATTTCATAATTGAGATATAAGAATGTTAGTGGGAGTGCACTAACATCCTCTTTTTGATGTGATCCTAGCAGCATGGATCGATTTCGTTTGTTTAGGCTTATTTATTATTTATTTTTATATATGGAACCAAAATGGATGTCCGTTTTTTTTTATTATTTGGGTTAGTTTATTTATTTTAATTATGGGTTCAAAATGGGCTAGAAATTAGGAGTTATGGGTTTTTAGTTGGTAATGTGTAGTTTAGGGTCATATTAGTCTTTTTAGCTCTCTTAGGGTTTGAGTATGTTACTATTTAAACTCAAAAACATCTCTTAATGAAGAACCCTAATTTTTGTGTGTGAATAGTACTTTTATTTCTTGAGACTGAGAAATTTTATCATCGTTCAGTGATTGAACAAAGACTTATCAAAGGGTTGGCATCCTTTGTGGCGTCCTATTTGCTGGCAAAATTCATCTGAGGCTATCTCCAAAGGTTTTCAAGGACAGGTTCTTTGGGGGTCTACGGGATCTTGGATCGGGTTTCGTCTGTTTTCGTATCCTGTTTCAAGGCCCGGACCCGACAGCTTGTAGGAAAGAATCAGAGAAGCCAGCCGAAAAGAAAGCCTACTACAGGAGAAGAGGTGTCAATCCTTAAAGATATCTGCGTGTATCCAACCACCGGGCTTTATGAATATATTTTATGCACTAACATTATTTTTTATCTGTCTTCTTTTCCCAGATCATTGCACCTCAACCAATAATATTATCTTTTCTCGTTTTTCTATAATGAGGTAGATGACCATTGAACCTTTTACCTCAGTCTTTCCCTTAGCTCCGAAGATAAAAGAGTAGAGGCGGCCCCAAAGTGTTGTTTACAGCCGGGTTCTTACCGATCTTGAAAAACTTCTGGAGCTCTGGGAGAAGTTTAAGGTTGCTCATCCCTGCTCCGATGCTGGATCAATTGAGTAACTCGAGTGCGAAGACAAGACGGCAATGGTTGATCTCAACTCAGAACTCTTCTGCTTTCGAGGTAGTAAAATGAAGTAACCTTGGTTCCTCTGAAGTTTAAGTCTTTGAGGGCGAAGCTTCCATACGAGTAAAGTGACTGCCTTCTTTCTTAATAGGTTGCTTCGGCTAGATTCATGTTCCCAAGCTTAGCTCGGACAAGATCAGAAAAAGCCTTTTGAAGGCTAAAAGGAAATGAAAATGAAAGCGTAATGAATTGAAAAATAGTAATGAATTCCCAATGCTCTTTGATTCAGTTAGCGGTAGAAATAGGAGTTGTGATAGTGAATGAAAAAAATTATTTGCGTCGATGGATCTATTATAGTTCGAGATATTCAGCGGAGGGTACTTGATGGTAAATATATTTTATCACCACTCATCCTGGAAATCCGGCCAGACACCCACTCCCGCATGGAGGGGTTCAATGCTCTCGGAATTCCAGAATTGACCTATGAGTCTTGGGCTATTCCTCCCGAAAGGAACGAGAATCTCGTCTTGATAGCACTTGCAGCTAGGTGGTCTTTTTAATAATAGGTAAACCACCCATTTCTGCTTGCTTTCTTTAGCTTTAGGAGCATACTCGTTTGTAGATTCAAATGTGTATCTTTGGTTACATATGCAATATCTCATTTTTGACTTTCTAGATATCTAACTCGACTTATTAGTCGTCTTTAGAGTTCAGTATTGGTTCCCGACTAGTCCGTAGACTGTTCCCTATTGATATAAAAGGACTTTGAGTATTTCTTGTTAGTAATGTCCTTACTTGATTGAATGATTGGTTGGATTGAATAGCTAGGCCTATCTTTGTACGATGAAGAAGCCAACCGTACTCAGATAGCCTTTTCCAAATGGATGTAATGACTTACGAAGGAATGACTGACTTCAGTTCGCGATTATTACTTGTCGCTATACCATATTCCCACCCCATGGGAAGCACTCACCACTCCAACAAATGGCTCCGGCTAGAATGAAACTATCGACGAAGAGATAGAAGGTGACATGATGGAATTCTCTTTTTTCTGCAACTGCTTCGTTTGGCTCAGGAGGAATAAAAAAAGGGCTTTCAAATGAGCTTGCCTACTGTCTCAACTTTGATAATTTACTTGCCCCAGCACTCTAAATGGCTTAAACTTTCTACCACTCCATGGAACGAGATAGAGATTGTTGAGAAATAACATTATTTATCACTTAAATAGTCATTTATCTGTAATATTCGATTGAAAGTAGTGGAAGATGGGGTATAGCACCTAGTGTTACCATTAGCACTTGAATCTTAACTAGCTTCGTTTGCGTTGGATCAGCCTACTTCATGCACGAGCGGAAGACCTCCACTGCCTACCTAATAGGAACTAAAGGTACAACGAAACCAGTCTACCTACCCGCTTGAAGATCCAGCAAGAACGGAGTGAATAAAATAGCTTGACTGCCTCGGAAGAGAACAACATGACTGACAGAGCAACTAACATAAGTGGAAGAGAAAAATATCTTAACACTAGCAGAGTTCAGAACAAATGAAGCAAAATAAAAAACGGAAGCAGAGGTTACACAAGCCAAGGCATGAACTTCATTCTGGTATCATAAAAGAAGGGGTCTCATCAATCAATGAGATTCCCACAAAAATATAAATTTAAATCAATCACTCTACCTCCTCTTATTAAGACCATAGAATGTTCCTGCAAATTATGACCTTCGCCCGGAATGTAAGCAAATATATCATGTCGATTGCTCAAGCGCGTACTTGGCTATCTTACGTAGAGCTGAATTAGGTTTTTTCGGTGTTCTCGTCAAAACACACAGGCATACTCCTTGCTTCTGGGGACATTGATCCAAAGCTCGAGTACGGTCCGTGCGCCGTTTTTTTCTCTACCATGACGAATCAATGATTTAATGTAGGCATCGCTCTTTCCTTTGTCCTTCCCCCGGTTTTTGCCCTATCACTAGTGATTACTCCCAATCCAAAGCACCCATTTTCCATTCATAGAGAAATCCAATCGTCAAAATCAATAAAAAGGCCATCATGGACCAAAATCCAAACAGATCAATCTTGTTGAGAGATACTGCCCAAAAAAATATAAATATATATTTTTATATTATCCGAATGGATTTAATCATGGTAACAGTAAAATGTTTCGTCGTAATCGACACTATGTTGATGAGGATACTCTTTCGCTACAAGTCTAAACTTTGTACGTTTGTATGTTGTCATTTATGTTTGTCTTCACCATGAAGACTCATTTGCTACCAATAGGCACAATGCCTTCTGGTACATCAACCAGTGTCCAAACTTAGTTGGTATACATGTAATCCATTTTGGACTTCATGACACTTTGCCATAAACCGGAGTCGATACCTTGTATCGTTTCCTCATACGTAGTACATTCGTCTTCCTCAATAAGATTGACATCTACATGAGGTGAGATCAGAAACCCATACCTCTTATGTTATTTCCTGACTCTCTCCGACCTACGCGGTTCTTGTGTATTAGAAGATTATGGTACAGATTCATCCCTGATGAACTGTTCGTGTTCCGTTAAGGGATCGGTGCCAGGAACCGTATTACTTCGATTTTCATCGAGTTCTACTTTCCTCACACTTACCACTGCATTTAGGTATTCCTCTTAGGAAAACCGCATGGAGAGCAACAAATAAATTTGTTCTCTTGTGAGTTGTGGAATTAGTTTCCTTAAGATAACCAATTACAAATAGGCATTTATCCAATTTGGATTCTAGTTTGGTATTATCCAAACGTTTAATTATATGTCCAGCATCCCCAAATCTTCAGGAATGAGAAACCTGGTTTCTTTCCTGTCCATATTTCATATGGAGTCTGTCCAACAGACTTTGACGGAACCTTATTCAAAATACGTATTGAATTGTTCAATGCGTATCCCTAGAAGGAAATTGGTAGCTCAGAGCGACTCATCCTTGACCTTACCATGTCCAACAAAGTTCGGTTTCTCCGTTCAAACACACAACTCAATTGAGGTGTTCCGGGAGGAGTCCACTGTGAAAGAATACCATATTCTTTCATGTAATCTAGAAACTCATTGCTAAAGTATTCTTCACCACGGTCCAACCGTAATGTTTTAATACTTTTGCCAGTCTGTTTTTCTACTTCGTGTCGAAACTCTTTGAATTTATCGAAAGTTTCTGATTTGTGTTTCAAAAAATACACATAACCATAACGCGATGCAACATCCGTAAAGGTTACGAAGTATTCATATCCACCTCTAGCCTGGATAGACATGGACCCCTTATGTTACTATGAACGAGGGCTAACAGCTCGGTGGCACGTACACCTTTACCGCTAAAAGGCGTTTTAGGCAATTTGCCTAATAAACAAGATTCGTAGACGTCATATGATTTAGGATCAAATCTGTCCATGTATCCATTCTTCAAAAGAGTTGATATACGAGTCTTGTTAATGCGTCCCAGACGATAATGCCACAAATAAGTCTCATCTGATTTACTCAGTTTGAGTTTTTTGTTTGTCATGTTATATGTTTGAGATTCATTTATATTCGAAATATAAATATTGTTATTCACATCTAATGTGTATATCTCAATATCATCTTTATAAACAAAACACCAAGTGTTCTAGAACATAAAGGTATACCCGCAAAGCGACGTCCACAGCCTCCGCACGCGCCTTCCAGTGAGCCACCCACGCGCCATCACTCGCAGCACGCGCTTCACGCGCCAGACGAAGGTTGAAGATGATACACGTGACCGCCACGTCATCGCCACGTCAGCACCAGTCAGTGCACAGTCAGCGCTGAGTCATCCGCCACGTCAACGCACAGTCAGCGCCACGTCAGCGCCTCGTCAGCGTACAATCAGCAGCCACGTCAGCGCCACGTGTCTGCCACGTCAGTAAAACCGGTCCCACTTGCCACGTCCGCAGTGCCACTTCAGCATCCTGGTAAATTTCATTTAGCCCCCTGAAGTTTTGAAATTAACAGTTTTTCCCCAAAACTGTTAGGAATTTACAAATCAGCCTATGTGTCGGATTTAGACCAATGAAGTGTCTATTCCACCATTTTCGACCGTTCCGGACGCAACGGTAACCTCGGATTTTTGAATTTCAGCCCCAATTTTATTGTATTTACATTTTAAACTTTAAAACTTAAAATGGAAATTGGAGATTCATCTTCTTGTGCAATGATTAAACTGGGCTGCAACTAATTACTCCCTCTGGAGACCTCGGATGATAGATTTTTTGCATTGCAAAGATTTTTTTGATGTCATCGAGTTGAAGGGAGTGAAACCAGAGTCTGTTAAGGAGTATGACTGGAATAAACTCAACAACAGAACCTTGGGTCAGATAAGGCAGTGGATCGGTCACAGTGTCTTCCACCACGTAGCACAGGATTCAGATGCTTACGGGATGTGGATAAAGCTGGAAGACATGTTACAGGCCAAGACAGCTCGGAATAAAGCCATGTTA
This sequence comes from Zanthoxylum bungeanum, assembly GCA_019454045.1. Classification (NCBI taxonomy): domain Eukaryota; kingdom Viridiplantae; phylum Streptophyta; class Magnoliopsida; order Sapindales; family Rutaceae; genus Zanthoxylum; species Zanthoxylum bungeanum. The sequence goes on along the minus strand of SKCR01023034.1, from coordinate 26,156 downwards.
ATGAGGCGTTTGGTGAACTTGAAGCTACGGAGTGGAACTTCCGTTGCGGAACACACCAACGAGTTCCAGAGCCTGGTGAACCAGTTGTCTGTAGTAGACATGCAGCTGGGAGATGAAGTACAAGCCCTCTTACTACTCAGTTCTCTTCCTGATAGCTGTGAGACATTGGTGGTTACTCTCAACAACTCCGCTCCAGGAGGTAAAGTTACCATGCCTATGGTAAAAGATGTCATGTCGAATGAGGAGTCCAGGAGAAAAGATGTTGGCTCAGAACAAACAGAAGCCTTCGTCACAGAGACTCGAGGAAGACATCAAGGAAGATACGGAGAGAGAGGCAGAAGCACAACCAGGGATAGATCCTCAGATGGAAGGAAGCCTACTTATAAGTGCTACCATTGTGGCATTGTAGGCCACCTAAAGAATAATTACCGAAAACTGCAACGAGAGCAGAGAGAAGGCAATCACCAGCCGAAGAATGACGAAGGAGAGACATTGGTCGTTGTCCAAGCAGATGTAGCAATATGTTCCATACAGGAAGAGACATGTCTTCACAACGCAACCCAAGATGTTGAGTGGGTGGTAGATACTGCAGCATCCTACCACGTCACTCCTCACAGGGATTTCTTCACAACATACAAAGTAGGAGACTTTGGAGCAGTGAAGATGGGAAATATCAGTTCCTCTGGGATAGTAGGAATGGGTGATATTCAGTTGCGGACAAATATCGGGTGTACATTGATCTTGAAGGATGTCCTGCATGTTCCAGAACTTCGGCTGAATGTACTCTCGGGGATAGCTCTTGACAAACAGGGTTATGAAAATCACTTCAGAAGTGGCACATGGAGAATGACGAAAGGTGTCATGGTTGTCGCCCGAGGACATGCTTGCGGCGCACTATACAAGAATCATGTGAAGATTTGTGCAGACATCTTCAAAGTAGCTGAAAAAAAGGCTTCTCAAAATCTGTGGAACCGGAGACTCAGACACATGAGTGGAGAGGGTTGTCCACCCTGAACAAGAAGGAGCTTACCAAGGATGCTGCACGAGGTCCTTGCAACCACTACTTGTTTGGTAAGCAACGCAGAGTCTCATTTGATTTCTCTTTAGAGAGAAGATCAGAGTTGCTCAGTCTGGTGCACTCTGATGTTTGTGGTCCCTTGGAGGTTGATTCATTGGGCGGTAACAAGTATTTTCTGACTTTCATCGATGATGCTTCACGGAAAATCTGGGTGTATTTCCTCAAGACGAAGGATCAGGTCCTAGATCAGTTCAAGCTGTTCCACGCCATGGTAGAGCATGAAATAGGGAAGAAGCTGAAGTGCCTTCGCACAGACGATGAAGGCAAGTACAGTTCCAGGGAGTTCGAAGCCTACTGCATGAGACATAGCATTCAACATGAGAGAACTGTTACACATACTCCACAACATAATGGTGTCGCTGCAAGCATGAACCGCACCATTATGGAGAAAGTCAGAGGAATGTTCAGTATGGCTAAACTGCCAAAGCCATTCTGGGGAGAAGCTGTTCGTGCTACCTATTACCTGATCAACAGATCACCATCTGAACCGTTGAACTTGGAGATTCCGGAGAAAGTGTGGTCTGGTAAGAATCCCTCTTACACTCACCTTAGAGTATTCGGTTGTTTAGCCGTTGTACATGTATCCAATGAGCTCAGGCAGAAGCTCGATGTAAGGACAACTCCATGTATATTCCTAGTCCATGGAGATGAAGAATTTGGATACAGACTATGGGATCCGAAGGAAAAGATGGTCATCGGAAGCCAGGAAGTAGAGTTTCTTGAAGACCGAACAATTGAAGACATTGAAATGCCCAGAATGTCTTCCAATACCAGTGCCAACAGAAATCCAGACCAAGCACCAGCATAATTGGCCACATATAGGGTGCACGAGGAAATTCCAGAAGCAGAACCAGAGGAGGCAGATAAAGATGTTGAGCAGAGGGAGACACAGTCTGTTCCATCGGAGATTACAGAAAAAAAGTGTTGAGCAGGGGGAGCCGCAACCCACTCCACTAGAAGCTGCAAGATCATTCACAGAGATGGATGATGACAGACCTCCAGAAATCAGTAGACCTCAGACAAGAAGATCTGAACGAGGCAGGATTCCATCAACCAGATATCCGGGATCCGATTATATTCTGCTTACTGATGTGGGGGAGCCAGAGAGTTTCTCAAAGGCAAGAAGGTACTGAGGAACAAATGGGTGAAGAAACATGGTAGTAAAACTGTGCAGAGACACAACAGAAGATTACTGTGCAGAGACGCAGTTGACTGTACTATGCAGAGACATAGCAGGAGAATATTGTACAGAGATGCAGTGAAGTGTGTTGTGCAGAGACACAGCCGATATGTCAACAAAGGAACGGTGATCGGGACAAGCTAGAGTTGTGCAGAGACATAACCAGGATAGCTGTCAGATGACGATTGTTTTCAGATACAGAGAACTACGATTGGCTTGATCCCAACTCAGGGTACGTAGGCAGTCATATAGATGCAGCCAGGGGTGGATCATTTGGAGGATCCGGTTTGGATGATTGATGGTCGGCTCAGATTTTGGGCTCAGATTTTGGAGAAATCTTCACCGATGGGGAGATTTGTTGAAGTGGAAGAAGTGAAAGACAACAAGCTTATTGCTTGCTATCTTTTCCACCGAAAGTAGGCAACAATTGCATGCAGTTGGCATGCAAAATCAAGCACCCAAAGCTTGATGACAGCTTGCTGTGAGTTGCCAAAACGTGTTCACTGTAGCACACGTTTTGGCAACTATAAAAGGAGCCATCCAGCCATTAGAAAATCATCCCAAAGTGTGTGTAAGCTCCAAGTAGAGAGCTTGAGAGTGTGTGAGGTTTTTATTAAGTTTCTAGTTGTAAACTTGAATTTTATTCTTGAAGTAATAAAATTGCATTCGGTTTTTCCTCAAATACACTCTAAAGTGATCGGTGAATCACAACATGTAGTACAATCTAGAGATAAGACGAGTATTAATTTAAAAATCTATAAATCTGACATGCAACTATAAATTCAACAAAAAGTATCCATCGGATGATATTCAATCAACTTTCATTAATTAGTCACTCGAGTTCAAATCTTAAAAAAAGATATTGATTAAAAAAAAGACAATTTGAACTTTGTCCATCAATAGATAAAATGCTATTTTGCTACAGAAAGCATATTCAGAATCAAGAAAAGCAATTGCATGTTGTCTTTACGCTATGATAAGAATGTCCTAATCCATGGGTTTAATAATTAAAGTCCCGCCAATTAAGAAACAAATGAGTTATTTAATCACTGAGCCACTAACGTGGTAGGTAAAAGGTCCTTCAAAACTTATGCTTGTCTTGTTCATATTGTCTTTTGTTTATAAACTGATGGCTGTGGACTGGACTTGTGCCTAAACCTGAGCCTGAGAATAGCCAACAGCTTAATAGCTTAATCTGTGCATTTAAAAAAAAAAAAAAAAAAAAAAAAAAAACCTCTTTTCAATATACTGAGATTTGAGTTTTAAGTTATAAGACTGATATTTCCTCTAGAGTTTTTAGCTTTTACAATATACAATGTTTATAATACCTTATCACTCCCCAAGTGATGTCAAAACATTGATTAAAAAAGAAATTGGTTACTTTGTAACCTTGATAGAAATAGTGGAAAATCTTGAATCTCAATCAGGATTTGAGATTTTATATCATTTAATACGATATTTGAGAAGATTTTTTTCTTCAAAAATCCTATTATTATTTTTTTGCCTAAAAAATCATGCATGTCATCCATAGAAATTCGAGATTATTATTTATCTTGATTTCTTAAATAGGAGAGAATCAAAATTGAAAAATCTCAAATCGTCATGACGAATTGCTATTTCTGAATCTTGATGAGTTTTTCAATGAAAATTATGAAATCAGGAGACTAGCTGAATATTATGGAAATTATTAACTGAGAGAAAACTGAAAATTATAGAAGAGGAAGTCCAATCTCCCGAAAAATTACTACACATTTTCTCATTCCTAAATTAAATGGTAAATACCTAACAAATTTGGCCGCCCTTGAGACACAATATGCAATGCTTACACTGTGTAAGTTGACAAATTGGGCTATTGATGGAAAATGAAAAATAAAATAAAATAAATACACAACACTAGCCTAACTGCTGATCAGTGCTGCTCAATGCTTAAACCCAGAAATTAAGTTTATAACACCATTAGTGCGTAAGCATGCCTATTAAAAACTGTTGACGGCTGATTTTCGTTACAGGGGTAAATTGGTAAATTTACTCCTCGAACAATCCTCCATCAACTGTGAATTGGTTTGGTTTGGGGACCAAATACAAATTTAGCAAAAGATGAGAAAACACAAAGATAAGACAGATGGTTTAACGTGGTTCGGCGGAATGGATCCAACCTACATCCACGGGCATAAGGGAAAATGAAGTTTTTATAACGTGGTCGAGTATGACAAACTTGCCTATCTCTCAAGCTCAGTCTTACACTTAAGTTTTTCTCCCTTTATTCTACAAGTTCTGTGTGAAATAGATTTTGCTAACCCATTACAAAGAATTCTCGATCCCTTTATATACTAGGGCAAATTCTACTGTTACACTATACTCGTGACGTCAACCACGTGAACCAGACACCGCAGTGCAGGCTCTCTTCCCCAACTGCTCTGCAAAAGTATCTTTGCCGCCTGACATACCTACTCACTACCTTCTATATCTCATTAAACTAAGTTACTTTACCGTCTGCTACACGATACCTCACAATGCCAGCCCATACTTCCCTGTGATAGCGTATGCAATAAGAAAAGCTGATGACCTGCTCATGTCATATCACCCATCTAGAAGGTGCAAGTTCTCATACAGGGCTTACATCATCTTGACTTGATCACACCACTAACACCCCGACCCGACCAACTGGGTCAGGCAATTGAAACAACTGTCAGCCTACCCTGCTTTGCAACCAGGTCGAGTCGTCTCTGAGGCCTTCACTCTATTTTGCTCTTCTGAACATCTTTCCAACTCAGGTCATGACCTTCTCTAGGTACCACATCGGGTCGGATAGCAAGTGCAATCCATTGCTGATCTCTACGCTGAGTCGGATACCTCTGCCTCATGGGCCTGGGCCCCCGAGTCCGGGAAGTGGATATCCCCTCTATACCCTTACTCGAGATTTTGACTTATTGGAGGATGAAACCCACCATCAACAAAACTAATAAAGAAATCATATTGAAAACTATTTAGTTTTATTTGTTAATGTATTAGAGTCCGTGTTTTTTTTATCATGACATTCATGTTTTATAAATTGAGAATGCTCTCACTAGAAAATGAATATATAAATAAAATTTTCACACAAGATCCATTAATAAATTAGTGACCAAATTAAAAGATTAAAAAAAATATAGATTTTATTATAATGTTGTTATTTTTTAGCAAATTTTTTCATCTTTAAGTTCCGTCATTGGATCCCTCATTGAAAAGTTAGCAATGGTTTAGGGGTAGTAATTCGAATTCGAATACGAATCGAATCTTAAAATGAATCGGGCCAAATTAACATGGATTTGAATTTGATTCGTTTATTATTCAAATCCTAATATGATAATTCGAATTTGATTCATTTATTAACCTAATATTCGATTCGATTCATTTCATTTAATTCGCATAATAGTGAATCGAATATGAATTCGTTTACAACTCGTATTATCAAGTAAAATTAGTGTGTGTCTTTTATATAAATCTAAGTAAAAAGTTATCTAGATGAATGAATTTGCTGATACAATTAGTTATTTGAGTTAAATGTGATGTATTTGCTATTGTTATTCCTATAAATACCTGTACAATATAATGAGATAGACACCTTTTATTCTATAATGAATTAAAGGAAAATTTATCTCCTATTCATTTTAATTCTCTCACGCCTTTTATTCTATAATGAATTGAAGGAAAATTTCTCTCCTTTTCATTTTACTTATTTAATTCTCTCACGTAGGTGCTTACGTCAATTTGATTCGATATAGTTCTGATGTTTATTAATTTTGATTGTTCATGTATTAATGTTATGATTTTTTGTGCATAAATATAAATCTCTGTTTCTTTTTTAAGAATTAAATCGCAATAATTAGCGGGTATTTATCTAGTAAATATACTATAAGGGTACATATTTAGAATTCTAAAAGATTTTAAAATGTAATTTTTATAATTTTATAATTTTTTTAAGAACTTTATCATTGCACAACGCAAACGGGAAACTTTCCCTAAATTTTCTCAAATTATTTAGCATTTTTTATTTTAATTTTTAGATTCATTATTTTTTTCCGTTAAAAGAGCTTAATTCGCAAGGTATTTACCAAGCTCAAAACTGTTAGTTTAATGTGAAGGTATTTATCAAGTCTCTCACCAAGTGAGAGACATGGGTTTGAGTCCTCACAAAAGCAGTGGAGATTCAAATCTTTCTCCATAGACTATGGAGGGTTTGGAGGAAGATTTTCTCATGTATGATAATCGATTTCTGAGCTGTGTCTCGCAAATTCACTCATCTTTAATTATTTGTGTTTAGAATTCGAATACGATTTATAATTTATAATTTAGGGATTTATCATTTATATCAACTCTAAACACAAGTAATTAAAAAAAGTGTGTCATTTAGTGGGTGAAAGAGAAGTCAACCAATGATTATGATTAAGAGATATAATGTATCCAAATGCGTATGTTTATGTGGTTTAATTGGCGGCTCAGATCCTTTCATTATAATCTAATGGCAGATACATAATCATTTCATTATATAATCTCTCAAAATGACAATTGTAGGTTATCAAACAAATCAAAAAATAAAATCATTTCCTTATAGAATCTCTCTAAAAATTACTAAACAAATCAAAGAACGGAATCATTTTATTATAAAATCTCTCTGAAAATGACAATGGTAGATCATGCGATAAATTCTATAAGACCGTGCAGTAGGCACGAGCAATATCTAGTATATAATAATAATAATAATAATAATAACAACAACAACAACAACAACAACTTTAATAAATTAATCTTATGAATACTTTAAATAGTAATAAACTAATAATACAATTTTTATATTTAATATACCTAAATAACATTATATTTTTTATATTATATAATATGTCTATTTATAACAATATGTATAAAATCACATGCCAAACCTTATAATTTTAAAAGTTTATTAAATGTTATGGTTAAATAATATTTTAATTTAAACGAATGATAAACGAATTTTAATCGGATTGATCTTTATTCAATCCTTTTATGATCATTTTAATAAACAGATTCTAAACGAATTAATCGAATCAATGAGATTATTCCTTATTATATCCTTTTATTTAGATAATTGAATCGAATTCATCATTTTATTAATCGAATCAATTTTTTTGAAATCATTATCCTTTTTATTCGTGTCGAATCGAACCGAATACATGAATCATAATCATAATTGTCAACCCTAATAATGGAGAGATAAAATTTCTAATAACATATGACATGTATCTATTGGATGAGTTTATTAAACAAGTTCATATAAATTTATATACACGCTGACGCACACACAAAGTGGGATTTCAATAAGAATATCATTTTTTAATAAGTTACAAAAGTACGAGATATTACATATATTATATCATATCGAGACAATACATATACTATCTTGCATCAGAAAGCATCATGGGGTATTGAGACTTTTAGATTCCATATCGGAAACAAACACTTATATAGTTCGATTATCATAATCAGATTTTAATCTTATGTAATTTTATTATTCGCGACAATATATGATTAAGTTTTTAGTTCATTTATCTTTCAAAAAAGATATTATTATTGAGAGTTTTTAATGCTTTGGGAGCATTGTTCTTTACTTATTTATTATTATTTATCATTTGTGTATTAATATAACTACTATTGATTTAATTGAAATATTGACATAATAATGAAGGAAAGAGAACAAAGTAATGTTCATGAAACACCTAAAACATTTTTTTTTATATGCTACTTTCATAAGTCGAGTTTTGACTTTATGATTTATATTAACGGATTATTAACATAACAATATTGACTAAAATGTATGTTTTAAAAACAAGTATCGATATTTGTATAAATAGGAGAGAAAATGATGACAAAATTTAATCACAGTGTATCATTATTATATAATTTAAAAATAATTTTAACGTAATATATCAGTATTTTGTGATTGATTTTATCACACTTTTATACAATCATCATTTCCCTTCAACAACCTACATCGTAATTAGGTTGACAAAAATAACCATTTTAAACCACAACACGTAGGCTCGAGCTTTCGGAGAGTTAAGAATTTAAAAATTATATTTTCACTTTCCCATTATATTACTTTTTAAAATTTTTTGAAAAAAAAAAAGAGAAAAGGCATATCATATCTCGGTTTCCCAGGACGCGACTGATAAGAGACGACGTAGCCATCTCCATAAGCCTCATACCTTATACTCGCATAACCTAGCGTGAACTATTTCCTGACTTATACATGCCATATTCATACATGCATTAACATACAATGACGACTCAAAACATAAATATACCAAACCACCTCAAACCCATGGCTAAGGCCAACCCAAACCCGAGGTGGTTAATCAGCTTAAACCATGTATGATTACTACACATGGATTACGTGAGCTACCTACTAAGTGCTTATATACTCATGTCGGACATAACATGAACTATTTCTGACATGTGCTATGTTGTTCGCACATGCCTAATCCTATAACTTACTATAAACACATCATAACATTCATATATGTATTATTGAAGATAAACTATATCTGCACTAGTTTGAATAATATGCTTACACAACTATGGCAGACTCATGCATTACATAACATTAATTACATACTTCTAGGATTCGGCCACATGGCCTACATGCTACCACGCTCTATTAATGAGCCTTGACACTGCAAATCTGTTGATATGACCCTAATGATTGCAGCTGCTCATCCATCGCCCCCATAACATCATCTTCCCCTTGCATACATGAAATATCTGTAAAACAAAAACTAAAAAAAGCAAGTCGAACGATCAACTTAGTGAATGAATGCAGAACATACCATAAAAATAGCATGTTACTATAAACATAAATAACTATGAAGCTACGTCATACATGAGTCGTGAGTCATACATAACGGTATACCTACTAATTTGTATCATAACTAGAAACTAACGCATGGTGACGTAAAAACTATATTTACTGAAAACATGTCATGACCTTGAAACCACGACATGACCTTTAAACGTCATTTTTAAAATTGAAAATTGTAACATGACTGAGAGCTACTAGAACTGGAAATGTAAGAACACAACTGCAAACTGAAAATATATTTTATCTATAAAACATAAACTCAACTGAAAACTGTAGCTATACTGAAAATTGTAACTCTTTATTGAAAACTATGCTAATAATTGAAAACCAAGCTATTTATTGAAAATTGTATTATGTATTGGAAACTGTACATTTTCTGAAAATTATGTTATTTACTACAAATTGTGCTATTTGCTGGAAACCGTGTTATTTGTTGAAAACCATATTCTATATTAAAAACCGAATATCATATCTAGAAATTGAAAACATGATATGAGTAACACAAAGCTAATACACAAAACACATGCTGAAAGATAGTTATTCTAAAAACACCGGTACCATGACCTGGGAGCATGAAACCTACTTAGTGGGACCTAGCACCGCGTAAGCAGAGGAAGCTATATTGTACTGTAATAGCCTACAATGGTAATTTAAATCATTAGGCAAGCTGAACGGATAACTCAAATAGCCTAATAAGGTTATCTAAATCATTATGCGTGCTAAACTGAGCGGATCTGGATCACTATGCTGAGGAGGCATTACTATATTGGTGTTTGAAAATATTATTTTTCTTATTTTTTGTAAATCATACATATTTAAAACTTGTGAACATTTTTCATGAGCTGAATACATAAACTACATACTTGTAACACTAAAATGTGATTCTTGAAAATATCGGCAGTAAACTAAAATTATGGTGCTGAAAAGACGTCAATCGAAATACTAAAACGTAATTGGAAACCATGAACATCATGTGTTGAAAACTATAAACTTTAACTTTAACTGAAAACATAAAACATGGAATCATAAACACATACAACATGTGTACTAACCTATGAAACAATGCTCATACATAACCTATTAGCTATTTTAGAATAAGTATGAGATGTGCATCTTCTGAACGGAACCAATACCTCTACTATGAGAATGCATAATTTGAAATCATAATCTTAAACGCAAGACAAGTGACGTATACGTAAACTAAAAACGTAACTAGAAATATAACTGCTAATCTTGAAAACTTGGAACTTAGAACGTAAGCGACAATACGTAAACTGGAAACATAATTCGTAAATATCATATTTAAACGAATAACATAGAAAACTTAGAAAGTATGTTTTTCACTCACAGAACTTGACGTCCAAATGTTGACGTACTCGCGTGGGACCGAAAGACCCCTTTTACGCTGAATTTATAGAATATGTGTTCAAACACGATTAGTGTACTTGGATATATGATCATCATCATGCACGTGAATGATGTATGCGTGTACCCATACTGACGATATAGCTTAATATATTTTTCTAACATTCAGAGTTATCTGATACACTACTCAACTTATTCTAAATTGCTAATATTATTCACTACATGACATGCTCATTACTGACTAGAAGGACATTTCAACGTAACTGACTTAGTCACTTAAAGCATTAAAGCATATATAAACACTACAAAGGGAGGCTCACAGCCAAACCCCCAACTAGCACACCTCACACACATGGAACCCATTTTTAGGGCGGATGTAGAACCCTAGGGTCGGATTGGTGCCCCGTGAAGCGGAAGTGAGTCTAACCCGTGGATATCTAACATGGGTGTATTTTTAAAATATTTTAATGAAATATCATATTCCATTATGAGTGTTTAGGGAAAACCCGGGATCTGGAAAAATCAAAACGGGACAAAAATCGGAAAAACACGCATCGTCCGGGAGTAACTGGGTGCTTGTGCAGCCAGCATGCTATGCATGTGTAGCACGCACACAACAATGTTGTGTGCTTACTAGTTTATATATATATATATATATATTAAAAAAAATTCCTTAAACATATCTTAAAATCACCCAAAATAATTTTAATTTCAAAACCAAACAACACATGATATACAACAAACATATATATATATATATTATAAATATATATATGTAATTTTTTAAATCAAATTACAAACCAAAATAGAATCCCACAATGAAATGACTCATGAACAATTCTAGGTCATCTAAAGGTGGTCAAGTGATTCTAGAATGGTAGTCATAGCTCCAAGCTATTATCTAGAGTTCCAAACTCTAATTTTATGTCTATGTCTAACATAAACATTTTGACTCAATTACAAGCATATTGTGTTTATACTTCCAAAGCATCATAACACAATTAATTAACCTAATTTCAACATCAAGCTATGTTATTATGTATTTAATACATAATTCATCACTATATGTCTCACTAATGAAAACTCACTAATGAAAAACATAACTTTTGGAGAATATCAAACTTACCTAGTAAGGATGATTCAAAGATCCAATCTACTTATCCTTGTTGAAATGTTGTGGATAAATTCCAAAGTTAGCAAGCTTGACTCCAAGATTCAATCTTGATTCCAATGCTAGCAAGCTTCACTCCAAGATCTAATCTTGATTTCTCCTAGTTGAAATGTTGTAGAGATCTTCCAAAACTTCTCTAAACACTTCTCTAACTTAGGCTAATTTCTCTAATTCTTGCTTGTATTTACCTTTCTCAAGCTTGATTAAAACATTTGCTCAAGCTTCCTATTTATAGCAAAACTTAAGCAATTTTTAATTAATAAAAGTTCTAATCAACTTTTATGTAACCTTAATCTAATTTTTCCAAATATGTATAATTAGGTGTGACTAATCAGCTTTGTCTACCACTTTTATTTAATCCAATTACATCAAGATAAAGTTTAATTAATGGATTAGTTTCATATCTACCACTTTGATTTAATCCAATTAAATCAAGTCAAATACACATATTATTACATATTTATAATTATCAAAATATCCTCAAATGGTAGAGATATTTATTAAATTATGACAAAGCCCTTGTGTAATTTTGGATTAATCCAATTGGGTCAAAGTAAATAATCAATGTTATCCAATAATACTTAATTATCTTAGTTGATAATTATAATATCGAATATTATTTATTATCAAAAATTATCGACTACTTAAGTGCTCAACGAGTACACTTCATATTGTGGGACTCTCTAAGTTCAGATACGTTCGTCATATAAGCCTGGCTAATATGTACGCAATTTAGCCACCTCCGAATTCGCGAAAAACACAAACGATCTTTCTGAACTAACAAGTCAAGGTCATCACATATGTTTATTAATCCCTCCAACATAGGCTATCTGAGTTGTGCTTATGAAACATATAATACACCGTCAAGTTTCTGATGCGCACATTTCATGTCGACATGTCCACAATTTTTACAACTAATCAGAAACCATTTCTGATATATGCGATCGACCCTAGGTGATCGACTTTGGTCAAAGTTTTAAGAATCGTGACTTACTTACATGTATAGCTAAACCCCTTTATGGTACACATACGGGCCGACAAATCTTATTTTTATACTCACCTGATTAACGAGTGCATCGGTCCACACCCAACGAACATCTAGATGTCAGTTTATGAAAGGTTTCTGACATACATGGCATTTAAGTGTGAAGAATATCACACAAAATCAATATTATCTTATTGTAGACACTGCATTTTTGCATGTAAGTCCCGATGATGAGTCTCATATGGAGACACTACCTTTTAAGTTGTGGAAGTCGCGGGAAACGGACGTCTGAAGGAAAACGTCAGAAATTAGTACTTTGTTGGATTTAATTCGCTTGTTTAGCTTCGGGTTCGCTTGTTGGACCTCTGTTTTAAAATATCCCCTTGCCCAAACCCCCACAAACCACACACCAAACACACCTAGCCCAAGACCATTAAATCACATCCAATAATAATTAAAACATTTAAAGCACATGTCATAAATTAAATTAAATTAAATTAAATTAAATTAAATTAAATCCAATTAATTTAAATAAATCCATTCCTAATTTAAATAAATCACCTACGAATTTAAAGAAATTCTCCACCAAAAATATAAATATTCTTGCCTAAAATAATCAAATTAAATACACACATAAACTACTTGATTTTGTTTCCTTTTCAAAACCATGCATAACCCTAATACCCTACTATAAAATATAACACAAACAAAACCCTAAGAAGAGGACTCACGGTAAAAACACCAAATAATAACCCTAGACACTTCTCTCATCATCAGGCTCAGCCCTCTCACTTCTCTCTATCACCTCACACCATGATAAAACCCTAAAGCACTCGACACCTCCACTGAACTGACGCACACATAAAAACAAAAGAAACAACTCACAAAAACCAATAACAAAAGCCATTGACCCACAAAGCAAAACCTTCTCTGACCAAATAAAAATTCCACCGAATGCCCTCTTCTCAATGCAGCTCCACGTGAAACAAGCCACGAAATAACAACCCTAAGACCTATGCCATCTTCTCCCTTGCATCTTTCTACACGACCACAAGCCAAACACAAATAGACAACAAAACAACCCTCATAACTGCCCACAAAGCCAACGCACAAGCAGCCCTCCATGTGCCAAAAAACGTGCCTCCACTAACAAATAAATAACCCACGATCAGCCCTCACACAAGCGACAAACTACATCTCCCACATCGCCAATACAACCCCTCTCTTCATAAAACTTCACGCTTCAACCTTCATTCAACAGCACACTCACGCATAAGCAGTCAATAGCAACACACTCACTCCCATGACCACGTAACCACGTAACAAGCCTCTATCTACGCCATTCACATCCCTGACCAGCAAGCAATCACTTCCCTGACCACGTAACCACATAGCAGCCCTTAAAACACCCTTCTAAATTCACACCACACAACCCTTCAAACAGTCCCCAAATCCACGCACAAACTGTCCATCAAAACTGCCTTAAACTACCTCAGAATCACAGCCCCACACTGCTTTATACCATCCCCGAAACAGCCCTCTATGTAACCGAAAATAACCCCAAAACAGTCCCAAAATATGCCCCAAAATAGTCCCAAAATACAACCAAAACAGTGAACAAAAACAGAGAAAACAGCGAACGGAAATAGCAGTGAAACGGAGCAAAAATAGCGGCCCAAACAGCGAAACAGCGAGGGAAAATGTTGAACCAGTGAACCGGAGGAGTTGCGGAGCATCAACCCTTCCGACGACCGTGTACTGTACTTCCGAGAGACGATTTAAAAGGTTAGACCTGATGGCACTTTTCCTATTTATTTTCATTCATCTTTTAATTGTTTTATTTATTTTCTTCGCATGAGAGTCACTTGTGGATGCATGTTGTGGCCTTTGAATGGATGGGAAAATGTGTCGTCTCTTGTGGTATATAGGATGGAAACCCATACGTAAATTCCGTAGCCGAATCTGAATGGACGGTAGTGCGGTCTGTATTTGGGAAACAACTCCACGTACCACTTGAGCAAACGGCACATCTTTATTTTATCTTGTTTGTTTATTATTCGTATTTTATATTCTGTCTTTTACTTTCCGCACGTTACTTTCTTGTGTATTGATGATATAGTGCGCATGGGCTTAGTATGTTGGTCTAAAGGTTCTCTATTTGAGGGAAGAAAAGTCTAAAAGGCTACCTTTACGACAATATTTTGCCGCGTCGAACGAAGTATGTTTGGTTGAATGTGAGATATGTTCAATCGAGTATACGAAGTCCTATATTGTTGTCTTTATTTTATATGCATTGTAATATAATGTGTATGAGCTAACTAGGGTGGATTAAAGGTCCTCTATTCGAGGGAAACGCCTGAAGGCTACCTTTACCACGATGTTTTGCCACGCCTTTTATTATGTCATTTACCCTTTGCATATCATTGCTTTATTTACGCATGCATTGCATTCTAGGGCGCATGGGCTAACTAGGGTGGATTAAAGGTCATCTATTCGAGGGAAATGCCTAAAGGCTACATTTACCACGATGTTTTCCGCGCCGGACGGGGTGCACTCGATTGAATGAGAGATGTGTTCAACTGGGCACACGATGTCCTACATTGTGTATTTGTTCAATCCATGCATGTGTTTGTGTCGTTTCTGATGTCATTTTGGTAATCTCGTTCGAACGCGTTTCCGAATGCTACACGAACGTATGTATTTTGTCTCAGTCCGTTCGAACGCGTTTACGAATGCTACTCGAACGCGCATGCATTTTGTTTTATCATGCATCAAATCTTATCTCGTTCGAACGCATTCTCGAACGCTATACGAACGCGAACCTTCTGTTTACCGTTCGAACGCGTTTTCAAACGCTACACGAACGCATATACAGTGAACCGATTCCTTTTCATCACATTTCATGCATGATTGCTTCTTGGGTGATTTCTCTTGCATTATGTAATTAATCATATCATTTCATTATTGACACTCTTACTGTTGTCATCTATTTGTATTCCCGCATTTACCTATTTGATGTGTTCGTGAGATTGTGTTCAAGCATGATTAGGTCGTTAGTATGTTACTTGTTTCTTAAAGCATGATTAGGTCGTTAGGATGTTACTTGTTTATTAAGCATGATTTAGCCGTTAGTACGTTATTCCTCTATGCATGATTTGGTTATCTTCTTTCGCAATAGGCGTTCAATTTACGTTTATGTTCAGGTTGTTACTTATTTTTCGTGTTTGATGATTCAACATGTTCATGAGATTATTGTGTGATATCGTATGTTCACCGTTATTATCACACAATATTCCTCTATGCATGATTTGGTTATCTTCTTTCGCAATATGCGTTCAATTTACGTTTATGTTCAGGTTGTTATTTATTTTTCGTGTTTGATGATTCAACATGTTCATGAGATTATTGTGTGATATTGTATGTTCACCGTTATGATGATTACTTTCATGCATGTGAACTTAGAAGTAGAATATTCTTGGAAATATGTTGCGTAGATTCGATTAAATTATTGCACAAATCATTTCATTACAAGTGGCATAAGTAAGGGACCATTCTGAACCCAACGGTTTGAGGTCTTCCTTTGCGAGGGGTGAGTGCGGCCTTAAATCATTTTCTCGGATCACACCGGGGTGGCGACTCCATGTTATTTCTCCGGTTTAGTTCCCCCGTGGGATACTCTGTACTCCCAACCGGGCCGCGAGCCCGGGATAGCGTCGCCGATTTTTGTGTCCTACACCTATAGTCAAAGGATCACATATGATACTCGACTCGAGGAGATTCCTATTGACGGTGGTGTGTACTTCCAACTATCAGGAATCACATGTGAGTCATTCAGTATTCACTCCAACGAATATCCACATGTCTATACGAGCTTCCAAAGTTCATGGTACATCGAATTAAACCATTAGAACTTCAATTCCAATATACGATATTTGCTAGTCTTCTAAGTTATAGGAATTCGATCGTATTCCAAAACCAACGACTATGAATATTTACTTTAAGAATAGTTTATAATAGTAATATTATCTCAATGTCGGACCACCTAGTGTCCAGTATTACTAAATGACTATTCTAAGGTCGATGTCATTCTTAACATATTTATACATCAATCTAATATGTATAATGACATTACCATTAATAAAGTTTGAAATGAAAATGTAGTTATTTTATTAATAAATAATAAAATATAATATACAATATATTTATTCGGATTGGCGTTCCAAACACCAACTCCAACACTCATATCATGCTCTATACGTCGCAATCACATCAACACTCACATGGATCTCGCCTATTATATGCTCACGCTATGGTAGTCATGCATATCCATAACGTAAGTTCATGGATATGACCCAATACAAATCCTAGGTTTTGATCTAACCTAAATCATGCGTAAATCATGTCAATAAACATCTGTCTAAGCATGATTAACTTGCTAGCTAACCAAGATCCTGAAAAATTGATGTGGGTCATTATGGATTTCATCCCTAACTTGAGAAATCCATGATAAAATGCAAAACAAAAGCTATAAATGAAGATAATGAGCTTACTTGCTTCCATTAACACTTGAAAATATTTGAAAAAACTCTCCAAATTGAGTTTGATTTGGAGGAGAAATGGGGGGTTCTATTGAGAGAGAGGGACGTGAGGAAGAAATGCAGAAAATATCTAAAGGGCCTTATTCATAGTGGGCCTAAATTTTAGGATTTTCTATCTAAAAATCGTGGGGTCGTTCGAACGCCTGTCGAACTCCACTTGAACACACGTAATTTTTCAAAGGCGTGTTCGAACGAGTGAAGAACATCATACGAACACTAGCACTCTAGAAGGTTGCGTTCAAACGAACTATAAACGCAACTAGAACGAAAACTATGTGGTAAGTTTCGTTCGAACAACATAAAGAATGCGTCACAAACGTGAATGCTGGTGGCATTCGACTGCCAGAACGAATGCCACACAAACGCAAAATGTTGAAATTTCAATCTCTTACATGAGGTATAAACTTGACTTGTACGGGTCGTTTCACACACACGGACACTCTTCATGTACATGAAACATCACATGCATGAATTATATGACCATGCTAGACACGCTCAACTTCTGAGATGTTACACTTTCATTTTTTATTAGCACAATTATATGTTTTCATCAACGTTGGTATTAAAGTATAAAAACATATGTGTAAATTTTTTAATTTCCAATGTGTTTTTGATTTTGAGACTGAGACCGAATCTGAAACTGAAGTCTCCAAGAGACGTGATTTGGTGCTGTAGCGCTCAGAATCTAGTCTTCAGGTTTCGGGTTCGAATCCAAATGGTACATTTCTTGTAAGAGTCTCAGATAATCGGAGATTTTACTTGCTCTACTTAAGTCCGGATCGAGTGATTTGACGGTGGAATTTCCAAGAATTCTAGAAAAAAAAAAAAAAAATCTGAATTGAACGCTATTTCATATACAAGTCGGTGATGCTTTTTGGGAGGCAAAAATATTCCTCGCACTAACCAACAAAAATTAAAACCCACGTGAATAAAACATGTGCTGCTTTGTTATTAAAAGTGTTTTCATGGAAGAGAGGAAACGCTAGTCAAATTTTGTATAAATCACGTGAATTAAACATGTGCTGATTTGTTATAAAAAAGTGTTTACGAAAGAGAGGAAATGTTAGTCAAATTTGGTATAAATCTCTGATACAGATCCTTAATTCTTTTGTTATAGCATAATTTTTTTGTAGGTGTAGTAATTAATGTTTGTTGACACATGCACGTTAATTTTGCAATTTGTAATGGCTATTAAGATGCACTAAAAAAACAGAGACTCGAATATACTAATAAATACATATTTCAATATACTAAAAGATAAATAACAATACATATAAATCTGCATTACTTTTGTATTTTAGCCTGGTAGTTAATAAAATAAGGGATCTCTCATTAAAAATCATTATACACATTTTTTTTTTTTTTTTTGGAAACGATGGAAACTCCGCCACCAAACCACCCATTCTGGGCCGCGGCGCAGGTAAAACCACCGACTGTCCTAGGCTCTTACAAGAAATGCACCCCCTGGATTCGAACCCAGAACCTCAATGTGAGATCCTGGACCCTACACCATCAAGCCACGCCCCTTGGGGAAAATCATTATACACACGCACACGATAAAGTTTCAATGAGGGATCCCTTAATTAAGTTAACGACCACGTTAAAAGAAAAAAATAAACATAGAATTTGACACACTCACAAAGTTGTTCTTTACTCTCAAGTACAAGAGTGTCGAAGTAATAAAATAATCTGATAAATCCGGGATCGATTCACAAGAAATAGATTTAGTAAAATAAAATAACAATTCGAGTAAAAATAAAAAGGCTTGATTGAAGTGATGGACAATTTTTAAATTGGACTACAATAATAAATTAAAATATTTTGGCTAGGATATCCACTCTTAATATTTCAAATATAGAGTAATCTTGCTTTTTATAATATATGAATTGTCATTATTACCCAATTAATTTATTTCAGGAATTAATTATGCCAAAACATATAAAACCAGTCATAAAGACGATGATAACATTTGTCTATAATAAATCCAGTTAGTTACTCGATTATGCCAAAAATATAAAATCAGTCATAAAGGCGGTAGCAAAGTTTATCAATAATTAATCCAAAATTAAATTACTCTTTTATATTATATGGGGTAAAGTATTAGCTGTGTCAACTGAGATTTGATTGTCTACAGAGAATCAAGACACCCGCAAATATAAGAGAATATTAAATATTAGTCTTCATATTACAATTCATATATTATATTATAAGTAAGATTAATTTATATTCTTAATATTTAGAATTTCACCATTTGTCTCAACAGAATGGAATTAGCTACTCATGTTTTGAATAAAAACTTGCATAATTTTATTACTGAAAAAAATTACAAGAAAAATAAAACACACAAGACATTTCTTTCAAATTCTTCAAGAGAGAAAATGAAAGAAGCATGAAGAAAATGAGAGGTGAACACATTTATTTATAGTAGAAGTGATCATCCCTCAATTATTAATTACAACTTTCCAAATCAAATACAAATAATAAATATTTACTAATTTACTTTTTTTTTTCTTTTTTTGACCTTTTTTTATTTTTGTTGATCATTTTGTAAACATTTGTCACTTTTATTTTTTTATTTTTTACTTTTTTATAATAATTAAAATTACATTCAACACACATTGATTTCTTTACCAATTTCGACATTGAAAATATCAGAACTATAAAATATTGTAAAGAGAAAAAGTTGTAGATATTTGAGCTTTCTTTCATCTAGAACTGGAATCGCCTCAATCAGATATTGGAGTAAAAAATTATGGCTAAAATATGAAACTTGTGCAGAGTTGGAATTTCCGAAATTATAGACTGTTAGAACGTCCTTTCAAGTTTCTAACCTCCAAAATCCAAATAGCACGTCCATTTTTATAGTTATGTATCTAATTTATTATTTCACCTATATAAGAAATAAAAATCACAATAAAAATATATAAAACATAAATTTAATTATTATTTCACAAATGTGCTAAATTAAGGGGATTAATGAAACTACAAGTGTAAAATAATTAATTTTCATTTTAATAAATGTACACTTTTTAGTGTTCATCAGAATTCATTTTTAATATATTTTTTTGGAAACGTTGGAAATCCCGCCGCCAAATCACTCGACTCGAGCTTAAGTAGAGCAGATAAAATCCTCGGATGTCCTAGTCTCTTACAAAGAAATGCATCATCTGGACTTGAACCCAAAACCTGTCAACCAAATCTTAAGCCATTTGCCATCAAGTCATACCCCTTGAAGGCTTTTATTTTCAAGATGCTTAAAGACAAACAATATTAAATTGAAATTTGTGTTTTTTTGTATGATCCTTAACTAAAAAATATTAAAGGATTCCTCATTCATACTTCATATATATCATCTCGATGCACGCAAAGTACTAATACTTAATTTTTTTTAAAAAATTTTTTTTACATGACAAAGATTTTATAAATTGTCCACATATACCTAATCGGAGACTTTTTATATATGTGTTGTATATGTTTGTTTGTGTCAATATATGCGCGCACATGCATGCTTTGTCTGACAAAATAATGGAGTTAATTACATATCTCTACTCTCTTAGTTTAAAGGCAAGTCTGATCCAGAAGACATAAGCCCATCAATTTTGATAAATCAACGAATCTTCAGAGAAAAAAAAAATCTTATATGAATTAGAGAGATATCACATGAATCGTATAATAAGCTAATAACAATTTACCATGTGTGAGTTTAATTATTATTTAAAAAAAAAAAAATACTAGATAAATGGTTGATTACATCAAATAACAGTACACATGTCATGTTATTTTTAAATCTTGGGATTGCCTCCATTGTATAAAATAATTTCTCACATTTTTCGTATTTTTTATTATTTTTTTCCTATTTTCATTTGTTGTATTATTCACATAATATCATTAGCAAAAACATAGGAAAAACAAAAAAACATGAACAAATGTATTAAGTGGTTGATTTCTAAGACAGATGCCGAACTCAAATATATATTATTAATTGTTTAATGTTTGTCAATACCTTCGTTGATTTATCATAAGAAACCTTATCAAAACTCAAAGCTCAATCATATAATATAACATGCCTCAATTAAATAAAGTTGAGTCAAGCTTGGAAAATCCGCTCCCAAAATATATATATATATATATATATAAACACACTCATCACTTAACCAATGAATGGTTTGCTATTTCTTATTATGATTTTGATCATACAAGAAATAGCATACAGTTCATGAACTCACAATTACTAGGCTTAATTCAAGCTTTTTATATTGCCTCTGATTTTTTTAAAAATGGGTGTATTAAGAGATATCTATGATTGTATTTAATATAAAACCAGCACTAAGGTCCAAATAGAAGCCCATTATTAGTTCCAGGCCCATCGGAAAAAATATAATTACGTCACGTGACGTGCCACTTTCAAACAATATAAATTAATTTTGCTTTCATTGTTGGTAACTAAAGAAAACAAAACACTGGTTTTACACTTCGATACATACGATGGTCTCACTGCGGTTTCCATTCTCGTTTTCTCAGCCAACAAATAATCCACGCACCACCAACCTTACAACCACCCGTCCGTTCTCAGTCTCCGTTTCCGCCGCCGCCTCCGCAGTAACTGCCACAGTGGCTGGCGTCGCTGTCTACCAAAACCAGAAACACCCACTTGTCCAAAATGCGCTGAATTACATCTTCTCCAATCAGTCCTCCTCCTCACACTTCTGGGCTTCACTCTCTTTAGCTGAAAATTCTTCAGCTACCGTTGTTGAATCAAAAACCGGCACGTCGTTTCCTTCCGTTCTTTGCGATTCTCGGAAACTTCTTGGAATTGGGTTGAGGAAGAAAAGCATTTTGGGTTTGAAGAACATTGATGTCTATGCATTTGGTAAAATTAATTATTATTATTTTTTTAATGTCTAATTGAGCTATGCTAATCTGATATTGCACATTGTGGACTTAGATTGCATGATTAGAAAGATCCGCATTATTAGTTGAATAATGATTTTAATGAGTGCTGTTTAACAGAATGTGATTCTCTGTTATTTCGTAATTGGGTAATTTTTATTAGGTGTGTATGCTGATCATGATGATGTAAAGAAATTGTTGGGTCAGAAATATGGAAATGTCTCTCTTAAGGAACTTAAGGGAAACAACAAGTTCAATGAAGATCTTATGGAAGCTGATGTAAGTATGACTGTTAGACTTCAAATTATTTATGGTAAATTAAGCATACGATCTGTAAGAAATGCTTTCGAAGAGTCTGTTGGAAGCCGGCTCCAAAAGTTTGGGGGATCTGATAATAAGGAATTGCTTCAGAAGTAAGTAACATCTTATAAGTATTTATCCTTTACCTATGTCTGGTATCGACCCGAATAGTTATTTATTCTTTTAATTTATTTCCATTTATTTGACATATATTGGAAAAAGAATACTGAGAAAAAGAAAGAAAGAAAAATGGAACTACAGATTTTTTTTACAATGCATTTGTTTGTGTTATGAAATAAGTTGTTCTGTAGAGCCATGTCGTGGGAGTTGACTGTGTAAATGATATTCACCATATTTGTCACTACAACTTCTCACTCTTATCAGCAGTGTGCTAATCCATCAGTCACTGTCGTTGTTTACAATTCACTAATAGCCAATCATATTGCAGATTCACTTCTCAGTTTGAAGATGAATACAAAATACCAAAGGGATCTGTGATTGAGCTCTCAAAGGAACAGGGCCACGTACTTCGGACGACAAGTAAGTATTGTATCTTTCATAACCGAACATAAAATAACAAAATTAATGAACAGTTTTGTCTTTCATTCCGCATACTGTTCATCTCTGCTGTGCTTTTATCACTGCAAGCATTGAACTTATTGATTACTTTTGAAACAATAAATGGTAGAATTTTTAGTCACTCCAATTTGTGGGCAAAAATTTTATCTTCTTCATAATGCACTTGCATGATGCATACAATTTAAACTATTCATATATTAGAGACTAAAAGTTCTAGACTGTGGTAACTCAAATAAGTAATTATTTGAGAATACTCCCAAGTATGTGTGATATTAACTTGTTTGATGATTACTAGATTGGGTCCAAAAGAACAACTTAAATCAACTATGTTTGAAAAATAATTTGACAACTGAAACATAATTGAGAAGTAAATTCTCAAATAAGTGATCATTTGAGAATCCAACGCATTCCCAAGCATTCACATGTATACATCTTAAGTCAGGCTTTGCGGAGGATAAGAAGTGGGTTGTTATTTTCTTCAGCACTGGAAATTCTAGTTTTTAAGATTCAATAATTACAATACGGATGAAAGATTTGTTTTTATGTTTCACATTTTTATTTATGGTCTCATTACAACAACTAAATGTAATTGTGTAATTTTTATTATTTGAATAATGCAGTTGACGGAAAGGATGTGGGAAGTATACAGAGCAAACTCCTTTGTCGGTCACTATTGGATCTATATATTGGTGAGGAACCATTTGACAAAAAAGCCAAAGAAGACATAGAGCTCAATCTAGCATCTCTGATTCAAAAGTAGATAAGTAATCTTCTCCATGTCAAAGGATGTATTCTGAAAATTTAGTTTGTTGTATTACTTCATGTGTGTAAAGTTATTGCTGTTGAGTCATTGCTTTTGGAGATGCTACCATATAATATACCATATACTGCTGAAGGCACTTGCGTTGATAAGATTCTTCTTCTTTAAGTAGCGTTGTTATGGATCCTTTAGGATTTTTTTTTTTTTTTTATGTATGATGCAGTTGAAATTCCTTAGATTGATCACCATAAATATGCAGTGAATGAACTCCAGTCCTCCTGAGTATTATCTGCCTTGAATAAAAATGTCTTCATCATTCATACTAGGGACATCTCACTTTCATATTAGGGATGCAGTATATCAATTTCAATTAACTAAAATTTTCGCCAAATGGAGGATTAATCAAAACAAACAAAAGCCGTTCCCATTATGTGAGATTGGCTACATGGATCTTTTGAAGTCTTTGTGTTCTACCCAAAATCATTGTTTCATTAAGATTAGTAAAATCTATAGCTCTTTTTATAGTTTCAATAATTGACAACTTAGGTCTTCTATGACCTTATTTGACATATGGAAATATCATTTACTCTCATTTTCTCATCGAGCCACTTAAAAGGTTTATGTTGTACTTATATATGTCTTAACTATCTTAATTGTGTTTCTGTGATCTTCTCCTAAATCGATGCAATATTATTTACTCTCATTTTCTCATCGAGTCACTTAAAAGGTTTACGTTGTACTTATACATGTCTTAACTATCTTAATTGTGTTTCTGTGATCTTCTCCTAAATCGATGCAATATTATTTACTCTCATTTTCTCATCGAGCCACTTAAAAGGTTTACGTTGCACTTATACATGTCTTAACTATCTTAATTGTGTTTATGTGATCTTCTCCTAAATTGGTGCTATATCCACCATCTTCCTAATTTCTTTATTTTTAACTATTTCTCTTTTAGTTTTACCACACATCTATCTAAACATTTTGATCCTAACTATCCTTATTTTTTAGACATATTGATATTTTATTGCCAAACTAGTGGAGGCTCTAGTTTTTAAGAAAATCCGGATGAATAGCCTCTCAGATCCCTTGAGTTCAACATTCGAATTCTCTAACTAGCACGAGATTTTTTCTCCTTGATTGGATGAAAATGAAATTATAATTAGATATGAGTTGCTTTTTGCTGGATTAAATTAAAAAAATAAATCCTAGGCCATGTAGTGCACGAGTATCTTCCTAAAAAAGAAATACACTTGCATCTTTCACAAGCCATGGTGGAAACCTGACTGACCAATCAATATGTTCATTTTCTAACTTGTATAGAAGAATCTGCTTTTTCGAATAGCTTACCAAACTATTTAGTAAATTGTAATTCATGAGTTGGATAATCATTTAGGAAAAGCGATTTAACTCGAGCTGGAAAATATTCAAGTTCTACGTTCTTTCAAGATATTTTTGTTGCCCACTTTTACAATATATCTGGATCAATTTATGCGCACATCGATTAATCTTTAGGACCTAGATCAAGATAAATTAATGGCTTTTTAAATTATGAGGTATAGCCACAATAAAATACATTTAGTGAAATTCGAACCTTATACGGAAAAGAAACAAACCACTAAAACTTAATGCCTTAATCATTGAGGCAGCCCCTATAGTTGAAGAAAAATGGGAAAAGATTAATTACTAATATAATAACGAATTAACAATATTAAATTATGTACACGTCAGCATCACAATGGATCAATCTAAATTAGTCTTGACTCCCATGAAACGTCCAACGAATTATGATCCCCCAAAATATGGGCTTATGTCCCCGGTTCATTTCAACTTCATCATAATTTAGTGAGACTTGATGTGATGTTGGGTGGTGACAATTCCACGTGACTCCCACCGAATCTTATCTTTCCCCGCAACTGCATTTCAATTTCACCCTTTTCTTTACAACTCTGCTCTTCCCTTGCTGCCAGGGGACTCTTGATATTTTCTTTTCTTTTCCCTCAGCAAGACACCCACGTGCCTCTGCTCCAAAATGGTGGTGGCATTGTGAGACAAGACTTTTAGTACTTGAGTTCAGATAGATGACTGGGGCATGTACTTACGATTGATGGCACATTCCTTCCACAAACTGGGGAGGATTTCTGGCCTATGCTAGCTGAAGAATTCTCAGTCTGCTGTGCTTGTAATGTCGGAATTGATGAGCCAGCTTTGCTTCCTGATGAAGATTGCTTAGATTGGTTGCTAGCCGGTAGTTGTTGCCCTTGAGGTGCTAAGCTCGACTTGGAATGTCTTTCAAAAGATATCTGAGTATGGCCTTGTGGATATCTTACTTGCTGCTGGGAAACATTCTTGATGTTTGAGGTGCTGGATGATGTG
>SKCR01023033.1:0-80245 GCA_019454045.1 Zanthoxylum bungeanum | reverse complement strand
AACATATTTGCATTCTTTTTTATGTTTGTTTTATTTTGTATTCACAGGTTTCAAAAGGAAAAAGAGAAAGCGGCAAAAGGCCAGCCAATCAGAAACAGCAACAGTATAATGTCATTAGTTTCAGAAATGAATCAGTTTCAGTCTGGGGACGAGCCCACATCAGCATCAGTTTGGGGCGAGGCCCACATCAGCATCAGTTTTGGGCGAGGCCCACATCAGTGTCAGTTTGGGGCGAGGCCCACATCAGTATTGACTTGGGGACGAGGCCCATATTATCAGCGGCATCGGGAAAGAATCCCAGGGTCGAGGCCCACATCATCAGAATTTGGAATGAATCCAGGGAAAGAATCACAGGGTCGAGTCCCACATCATCAGAATTTGGAATGAATCCAGTGAATGAATCATAGGGTCGAGGCCCATGTCATATCAATTTAGGGGCGAGGCCCACGTCAGTATCAGTTTGGGGGTGAGGCTCACATCAGATATCAGTTTCAGTTTTACAGGGTATGACAACTAGGGGGCGAGGCCTACATTATCATCAGCATTAGTCTTGCCGGGTATGGCACTCTGGGGTAGACCCGGCCACGGTTCCGGTTCGGACGGAACCGAACCGGAACGGGACCGTTCGGTTGGGGTTCCACCCCAACGTGAACCGGTCCGAACCGGTGGAACCGTACGGTTCCACCGGTTCGGACGGTTCCAACCGGAACCGACGGTTCCGGTTGGAACCGTCGGGTTCCTGTTGGAACCGTAGGGTTCCAACAGGAACCCTACGGTCCCCCACGGCTAGTAGCCGTTGGGGGAAATGCAGATGCAGGGAGCAGTTTGGCTCTCTGCCAAACGGCTCCCTGCCGTATTAAAAAAAAAATTATATAAATTAAAAAATTAAGAATTACTAATGTACCCCTAATAACGGTAATAAAACGGTTATATTTAGGGGCATTTTTTGTATGAAAAAAATTCTAAAATTCTATAAATAGGATTCATTTTTCATAATTTCATCACACACCCAATTCTCAACTCTCTCATTTTCTATAATTCTCTTATTCTCAATCTTACTTCAATACAATTTTCTTATATTCTTATATTAGTTATTACTATTCGCAAATCTCAATCTCATTTATTTAGTTGTTAATTTCTTATTTTTCTTCCTAATTTCTAAAAATAAAATGGCAAGCTCCGGAGAACATAATGTCAAATATGCCAACCCAAGAGAGCGGCCCTAGTGTCAGTGCACAATCACGGAGAAGAGAAGTTAAGGCTCGGTCCTCCGATATTTTCAAAATTCATTATAATTTGGAACGGCTAGAAGATGATTCACAACGAGCAATTTGCAACTATTGTGGGGTTATCTACAAATTTTCTGGTGGATATGGCAATATGATCAAGCACATGGAAAACATCATCCGGTTGAATTTGGCATTGATACGACGCAAACTCAAATGGGCAGGTACGCATCATCTAGTAGAGGTACGAGTAGTGTAGATTTATTTAAATATTCTGATGCAAAAAATAGAGAAGAATTTGCGAAATTAACTTGTATGGCACATCTTTCTTTAAGCTTTGGTGAAAAACTTCATTTTACTAATTACGTGCATAATGCTTTAAACCCTGCTGCATGTAGAATGACTCGAAACACAACAAAACATCATATTTTCAAATTATATAAAGATGGTAAAATTATTTTAAATGAAATATTTAAAGAGATGAAAGGTCGTATTTCTATATGTTCTGATATATGGAGTGACCATTGGCAAACACACTCATACATGGGTGTGACTTGTCATTGGATTGATGCATCATTTACCATGCAAAAAAGACTTATTGCATTTAGAGTTTTTGATGACCCACATACTGCACATAATATTTATAGAATGATGAAGGTAATTTTTGATGAATATGGTTAGTAGAAAAAATTTTAACAATTGGATTTGATAATGCATCTGCAAATACTGCATCTATTATGATTTAAAATCCTTATGTGAACCAAATTTAGGGGGTCGATTTTTTCATATTCGTTGTACATGTCATGTCCTAAATTTATGTGTGCAAGACGGTCTAAAATTATTATCTCCTTTCCTTGATCCAATTAAAACGGCACTTAACTGTATTTGGTCATATACTCAAGTTAGGAGAGAATGGACCAAGTTTTGTAAAATAAATGGTATTAAACCGATTAAATTTTCAAGAGATGTTCCGACACGTTGAATTCTACTTATTTTCTTTTATGTCAAGCATTTCAATACAAAGATGCATTATGTAGTTTTTTTTCTCAACATGTTCAAAATATCACACTTTATCCTAGTCAATGGGATATTTGTGAAATTTTTTAGATATTTTAAGAGTTTTTAATGATGCTACTTTAGTTTTTAGCGGTGTTTATTATCCAACAGCGCATTTATTTCTACTTGAGAGTTTGAATATTGTTGGCACTCTCGATGAGCATGTTGACAGTGGCGACCCTAATGATATTGTTTTGCTCGAAGCCATTACTGTTATGAAGGTAAAATGGTTGAATTATTTTAGAGAAATTCCTTTACTTTATCTTATTGCTGCTGTGTTTTGATCCTAGATTTAAATTAGAAGGTTTGAATGGTGGTTTACAAGCTTACTATGGTTATTTAGGAATATTAGATGAAATTGACATTACGAGCATAATGACGAAATTAAGAAGTGATTTAATTATTTTATTTAATGATTATATTGTAAGATATAACTTAGGAACATTAGGTCAATCTAGTAGTAGCGAACCGATAATTCAAACAAGACTTAGCGCAGGGGATCGTTGGTTATTGCAACGAAATAAAAAATCTAGGGATACGACAACTAATAACCCTGAATTAGATAATTATTTATCTACAAATTTTGAGTTTTCTAATGAAAGTTTATGTAGTAAAAATTTTAAAATCCTTGAATGGTGGATCGGCATCAAAATATATATCATGTTTTATCTATTATTGCTAAAGAGATCTTGGCAGCACCTATTTCCACTGTTGCGGTTGAGCAAGCCTTCAGCTTGGGAGGTAATATATTGGAAGCTAGGCGATCTTCATTACATCCAAGCACTCTAGAAGCAACAGCTTGTGTGGATGATTGGACTCGAGCTGATCTGAGACAACAAGAAGATGCCCCCGATGATTTTGAAGATTTGTTCGATAATGCTTCTGCAACAAGTGCAAGCGGAACCGGAGCCGAAGGATCAACTGATAATGAAGATTGATAATTGTAAAATTATGATTTACAAAGGGGATATGTCTTAAACTTGTAATGGAACTACGTAAGCTTTGATTCCTCTCACCCTTGAGGATACGTAGGCAACTTAAATTTTTAAAAATTTAAGCTCAAGCTCTTCAATGTAATGAAATTTTTTTATTTATAAATTAATCTCATATTTTTTTAATTAATAATTTTTTTTTTTAATTAAGTTTTGATTCCTCTCATTTTTTTTATTTTAATCAAAAAAAAAACAAATAAGAACGAACCGAACCGGAACCGAACCGTTCGGTTCCGGTTCGGTTTTAGGTTCAGGTTCCACTTAAGTGTGGAATCGGAAACCGGCCGGTTCGGTTCGGTTCCGAACCAGAACCGAACCGTCGGCCGGGTCTACTCTGGGGTGAGGCCCACATTATCATCACAGCGTTAGTTTTTCCGGGTATGGCACTCTAGGGGCGAGGCCCACATCATTATCAGTATCAGTGTTACCGGGTATGGCACTCTGGGGGCGAGGCCCACATCTTTATCAGAATCAGTCTTGTTGGGTATGGTACTCTGGGGCGAAGCCCACATTAGTTCAGAATCAGTCTGGCCGAGTATGACACTCTAGGGGCGAGGCCGAATTTAGTTCAGTATTAGTTTTACCGAGAATGGTAATCCGAGAATGGAGTAAGGTTCAAGAATGAACAAACCGAGAATGGTGATCGGAGAATGGAACAGAGTTCGAGAATGGATAAGCCGAGAATGGTAATCCGAGAATGGAGCAAAGTTCGAGAATGAACAAGCCGAGAATGGTAATCCGGGAATGGAAACACAGTTCGGGAATGAATAAGCCGGGAATGGCACTCCAAGAATGGAAACACAGTTCGGGAATGAACAAGTCGGGAATGACACTCCGAGAATGGAGCACGGTTCGGGAATGGACCACATCACAGTAACACTCCGAGAATGGAGATCGGTTCGGGAATGGACCACATCACGGTGACGGTTCGGAAATGGACTATCTCTCATCAGCAACGGTTCGGAAATGGACCACTCTCATATCAGTAACGGTTTGGAAATGTACCACTCTCATATTAGTAATGGTTCAGAAATGGACTATCTCTCATCAACAATGGTTCGGAAATGGACCACTCTCATATTAGTCATGGTGCGGAAATGGACCACAATCACATCAGCTCGCCGAAAATGGCACTCCGAAAATGGAGCACGGTTCGGAAATGGACCACTATCTCATCTCGCCGAAAATGGCACTCCGAAAATGGAGCACGGTTCGGAAATGGACCATTATCTCATCTTGCTGAAAATGGCACTCCGAAAATGGAGCACAATTCAAGAATAGACATTCATCACTTCATCAGTTTGAGGGCGAGGTCCCTATTGTTAGCGGTATTGGGCGAGGTCCCTATTGTCAGCGGTGTTGGGTCGAGGTGCCCAGGGTCGAGGTGCCCCCGTTGTCGGTTGTAGTTCCGGGTCGAGGTGCCCACTACATCATTATCAGTTCGAGGGCGAGGTCCTTATTGTCAGCAGTGTTGGGTCGAGGTGCCCCCGTTGTCGGTTGTAGTTCTGGGTCGAGGTGCCCACTACATCATTATCAGTTTGAGGGTGAGGTCCCTATTATCAGCGGTGTTGGGTCGAGGTGCCCAAGGTCGAGGTGCCCACTACATCATCATATTGAGGGTGAGGTCCCTATTGTCCGCGGTGTTGGGTCGAGGTGCCCAAGGTCGAGGCGCCCCCATTGTCGGTTGTAGTTTCGGGATGCGTCCTAGGGTCGAGGTGCCCACTACATCATCATATTGAGGACGAGGTCCCTATTGTCAGCGGTATTGGGTCGAGGTGCCCCCGTTGTCAGTTGCAGTTATTGGGATGCGTCCAAGGATCGAACTCCACAGTCAACTATTCAGGGACAAAGCCTGCATTCAGTTCAGTTGGGGAATAAAGCCCACATTCATTACAGTCAGGGGGACAAAGCCCGCATTCAGTACAGTTCAGGAATAAAGCCTGCATTCAGTTCAGTTCAGGAATAAAGCCCACATTCAGTACAGTTCAGGAATAAAGCCTGCATTCAGTTCAGTTCAGAAAGAAAGCCTGCATTCAGCTCAGTTCAGGAATAAAGCCCACATTCAGTACAGTTCAGGAACAAAGCCTGCATTCAGTTCAGTTGGGGAATAAAGCCCACATTCATTACAGTCAGAGGGAATATAGCCTCATCTCAATGCAGTTCGGGAATAAAGCCCACAGTCCAAACAATCAGGGAATAAAGCCCTATCTCTACACAGTAAACAGTTCGGGAATAAAGCTCGGGAGGAATAAAGCCTCATCTCAACAGTTCGAGAATAAAGCTCGGGAGGAATAAAGCCTCATCTCAACAGTTCGAGAATAAAGCTCGGGAGGAATAAAGCCTCATCTCAACAGTTCGGGAATAAAGCTTGAGGGAATAAAGCCTCATCTACACAGTTCGGGAATAAGGCTCGGAGGAATAAAGCCTCATCTCAATAGTTCGGGAATAAAGCTCGGAGGAATAAAGCCTCATCTCAACAGTTTGGGAACAAAGCCCAAAGTTCAAAGTATCTCAATACAACACGCAAGTCAAATGGTAGCTGGCGAGCCAGGTAAGTGAAAATGCATTGCATGTACTTTGATAGGATTGTCACTGTCACACACTACACAAGTCCCATCAAAGTGGGGGCGACTGTAGGCATTACATTTTTGCATATTAGACCGATGATGAGTCTCGTATGGAGGCACTACCTCTTTAGTCATGAAAGTCGCGGGAAACAGACGTTGGAAGGGTAAAATTGGAAATTAGCATTTGGTCGGATTTAACTCGCTTGTTTCGCTTCGGGTTCGCTTGTTAGACCTCTATTTTAAAACACACCAAACCCATTAAATAATTAAAACATTTAAAACCCATCTCACAAATAATAATTAAAAATTTTAAAATATATGTCACAAATTATACTAAAATAAATTAAAACTAATTAAATTAAATTCACAAATTAAATGATCCACTCACCTAAAATATACGATCCCTCCCTTAATAATTTTATTTGTTTCCTTTTAAAATCCATGCACAAACCCTAACTTGTAACTATAAAAATAACACAAATAGAAACCCTAGGGGGAGCCCCAAAAAACCAGAAACCCTAAGACTCATCTTCAACCTCACGCCACTCACTTCTCCGACCCCTCAAAACCCTAAACTATACACGGCACACACAAAAAAAATAAACAAAAAGATAAACCCTAGACCAGCCAAAAACACTGGGCCTTCCTCTACACTTCACGCAGCTTGGCCTCTCCCTCTCTCTCAGTCGAAACCTCAAACAAACAAAAGCAAACCCTAAGAAGCTTTCATGGCCGTATACTTCTAAACCCTAAAACCTGTCCTTCTCGCTCCTCTCGGCTGCAGCTAACCCCACTCAAAAACTGCCGCCTTGCCTATTCAACAGCCCCTTGTCAGCCCTACAACTTAGAATCACAAGAAAAAGAAACCCTCATTCATGTAGGAACCCTTCACACCAACTGGCCACTTGTTCTCTCCCACTCCACGTATCTCTCTTGACCGACACAAGCACTCACCAATTACCTTCAACAGCCACGACCTCATCAACCTCACGCCACATGCACCCCTACGTTACAAGGGCCTTTATCTCCATTGCACCCAGGCCATTCAACGCCACAAACACTCACCAATTGCCTTCAACAGCCACGACCTCATCAACCTCACGCCATCTGCACCCCTACGTAACAAGGGCCTTATCTCCATTGCACCCAGGCCATTCAACGCCACAAGCACTCACCAATTGCCTTCAACAGCCACGACCTCATCAACCTCACACCACCTGCACCCCTACGTAACAAGCGCCCTTATCTCCATTGCACCCAGGCCATTCAACGCCACAAGCCCTGCCTAATTACCTCACGTTCAGCCACTTTGCCTTGCACCAGCCTGCCTCGCCAACTCTCGCCTAGCCCATTGATCAGACGTCCCTAGCCACTCAGCCCTCTCTCCACATACTCGGTAAAGGCAGTAAACAAAAACCCTTAAAGCCACTAAACACTCACTACCCACCAACACGTCAACACCCCTTAGCCATAGCATCATGTCCATGCACGTCCTCAATCATCACGCACATAAACACCATCAATCAGCCCACTCACGGACACATGGCCACTTGACTCACGAGCACATTGCTATCTACCTCTAGACTTTGCACTCATGCCACAGCGCACAGCTCACCCACTTCACGCCTCACGCACAAACCACCTCCAAGCAGCCCTGTACTGCAGCCCTTAATTTACCCAAACAGCCTTTCTCGCATGCACACGCCTGCTCTTCACCCAAGCCACTGCCCATCACGCACATCTCCCTGAAACTGCCCTCATCTACGCACCATAATAAGCCCGAAAACTGCCCCTAGAACCCTTCCAAAACTGCAGTCCAAACCAATCCAAATAACCGCCAAAACAGTCCCTAAATTACCTTAAAACAGCGACTCAAAAATACAACGAAAACAACAGTGAAACGGAGTGAAAACAGCAACCCGAACAGCGAAACAGCGAGGAAAAATGTTGGATTAGTGAACCAGAAAATTTGCGGAGTATTCTCCCTTCCGACAACCGTGTAACGCCCTTTCGAGAGACGACAAAAGAGGTTAGACCTGAGGGCACCTTTTATTTATTATCTTTCGTTTCTTTTATTTATTATCTTTCGTTTCCATTATTTATTTTAATATATTATCGCATGAGAGTCGTTTATTGAGGCATGATGTGATTGTTGGATGGGCGGAACGTGTATTCCCTTTTGTGGTATATAGGATGGAAACCCGGACGTAAATTCCGTAGCCGAATTCGAATGGACGGTAGTGCGGTTTGTACTCGGGATACAACACCACGTACCACTTAAGAGACATATGTTTCGTTCCATCCAAACTTGTAGTTGAGCATGATATAGTTTGTAGGTTATTTATTTATTGTTTAAAACATGATTGGTCCTAGTTAGTTTATTATTTATTGTCAAAGCATGATAATATTAGTTTTATGCATGATAGGTTGCTTAGTTTTGTTTACATTCAAATAGTTATTGTTTATTTCAATTGAATGGTTTGATATGCTCGTTGTGTTCTATTGTGTGTTTACCGTTTAATGATTTACTTTCAAGCATGCAAACTTAGATTAGGAATTGGTTAGATGAAAGCATGTTAGATCTAAGTGACCTTTGAGCATATATGTTGCATAGACTCGGTTAATTTATTGCACAAATTATATCATCACAAGTGACATAAGTAAGGGACCATTCCGAACCCAACGGTTTGAGGTCTTCCCTTGTGAGGGGTGAGTGCGGCCTTAAATCTTTGTCCCGGTTCACACCGGGTGGCGACTCCATTATTCTCCGGTTTAGTTCCCCGTGGACTACTCCATACTCCCACTAGTGCGCGAGCCTATAACAGCATTCGTCGCCCAGGTTCTGTAGTCTACAATACCCTCGGGCAATATTGCAACAAAGGATGAACTCGTAAAACAACCTTAACCTATCATAACCAATTTCACCAACAACACATACAAAAAAAACGTGACTAAATCTATATGCCAATTAATAAAATAGTTTTCAAATTAAAACACTCAAAAGAATAAAGAGGAGAATAAGATAATAATTGTTTTAAACGAAGAAAATCATTCACGAATCAAATAACAAAATAAGAGAATAGAGTACAAGATTTCGCCTTTAGCTTTGCTTAAGAGATTAGTTCCGCATGCCGAATGAAGAAATAGTAGAGATAGGTTGGGAAATCATCGAATGGATCATTATTTCTGGTCCTGGGATTACGCACGGCTTGTGCAGGAAAATAACACACTATGACCGTTCGGCTCCCTTACACATGCGCAACTCCCTCAAGTCCAGTTATTGGTCTCTCTCTCCATGCACACAATTCTGTCCACGTACTGCTTTTTTATTTTTGTCTCTACAAACTGTTTTTGGTCTTGTTTGCTCACGGCCACACCTCTTCTTGCATGCACACAGCTCTCGGCTTCTCACTCCAATTGTCTTGTTCCTGCACAGCTTCTTTTTTTTTTCTATCTTTTTTTAATGCGCAGGCAGCCCCTGTTTTATAATGCGCTCCTCTCTCTCCAATATTTGCCACACAGCTGCTCAGGGTTTTTTTTCCTTGTTTTGGTGCGTAGGCAGCTTTAGGGTTTTTGTTTCTTGTTTTGCTTGTGCTCGCTCCTCTTTATTGTTCACGTGCATTTCTTCTTTATTTTTGGAAATTATTCTTTTATTTTCTCTTCAATTTTGGCCCCATGTTACATCCTGCAAAATAAACAAGAAATCGATAAAATAATTTAAATCGTTAAATATTTCCTAAAGTAATATTAAGGTAAAAATTATATTAAAAATATAATATATAAAACTTAATACTGAATACTTTTTAATTAATGTAACGGTAAAAATAATAATAAAATATAAAATATATAACTAAATACTGAACAATAAACTCGAATAAGTGATGTTTTAAAGTAAATTTTTATGCACTTATCAATGATCCATTGACTTATCGTAGTATAATGAATGATTCTGATATAGAGGAATGACTCAAAGCCATAAACCTAGAGATTGAGTCTATATACTCCAACTCAGTCTAGGAACTTGTAGACCAATCTTATGGGGTGAAATCCATAGGTTGCAAGTGGATCTACAAGAGAAAGAGGGGAGTAAATGGGAAGGTACAGACCTTCAAGGCTAGGCTAGTGGCTAAGGGTTATACCAAGAAAGAGGGAGTTGACTATAAGGAAACTTTCTCACTAGTAGCCATGCTCAAATCCATCCGCACTCTTCTATTCATTGCCACATATTATGACTATGAAATTTGGAAAATAGATGTCAAGACTGCATTCTTGAATGGTAATTTTAATTAGTTTATCTTTATGGTACAACTAGAGAGGTTCATAGCCCAAGGTCAAACCCAAAAGATTTGCAAGCTAAAAAGATCCATTTATGGATTTAAGCAGACATATCGATCTTGGAATTTAAGATTTGATACCATTATCAAGTCTTTTGATTTTGAGGAGAATGTTGATGAGCCTTGTTATTGACGGGAATGTGATTTTTCTTGTTTTATATGTCGATAATATTTTACTCATTGGAAATGATGTAAAGATATTATCGGACGTGAAAACCTAGCTAGCTAACCAATTCCAAATAAAAGATTTGGGAGAGGCCAGTTATTTTCTTGGGATTCAGATACTCCGGTATCACAAGAAACAACAGTTAGCTATGTCTCAAGCATTCTATATTGACAAGATCCTTGTGCAATTTGGGATGCAGAATTTCAAGAAAAGCAATCTACCTTATCGACATGTAATTTATTTGTCAAATGAACAATCTTCTAAGACACCTCAAGATGTTGAGGAAATGAGACATATCCTATATGCCTCAGTAGTTGGTAGTCTCATGTATTTTATGTTATGCACGAGACCGAACATCTGTTTTGTAGTGGGAGTAGTCAGTAGGTTTCAGTCAAACCCAGGATTGGATCACTGGGTGGCTGTGAAACACATTCTCAAGTATCTTAAGAGAACGAGAGATTATATGCTTGTATATTCTGGTTAGGATATGATCCTATGAGGATATACAGACTTGATTTTCAGACAGATGGTGATTCTAGGAAATAACCATTTGGATCAATGTTTACTCTAGGTGGTGGGGCTATAGTATGGCAGAGTATAAAACAATCTTGCATTGCTGACTCCACCATGGAGGCTTTATATGTAGCAGCTTGTGAAGCAGTTAAGGAAGCAGTCTGGCTCCAAAAATTCTTGAGAGATCTGGAAGTTGTTCTAGATATGGATAGACCACTCACACGTTATTGTGATAATAGTGGTGCAGTGGCAAATTCAAAAGAACCAAGAAGCCAGAAGATGGGAAAACATATAGAGAGGAAATATAATCTCATCAGGGAGATAGTGCAGAGATGAGATGTTACTGTCACAAAGATTGCCTTCACAGAAAACCTGACTGATCTGTTTACAAAGACCTTATCGGCTAAGGTGTTTGAAGGTCACCAAGATGGTCTAGGATTACGTGACATGTCCCATTTGCTCTAATGTAAGTGGGAGATTGTTGGGATGTATGCCCTAGAGCTGCATGTAATGTAAATGATTTTATATATTTTGAAATAAAATGATGCATTATTCATTTATCAACGTGTTTGTTTTATTTTCACATATTATAAATTATCTAGAATGCCCTAGATTACTTATGTGCCTTCAGACTTAGTGTATGAGTATCATACACAATATGATTTAAGTCTGAAGTTAGTAATTTTAAATAGTCCATAGAGAGCAAAAAAAGCGGGTACTTTGTTTGTGGCTTATCTATAGCTGCGGTCCATTCTATATTTGTATGCCGACCTTAATCAGGGATCGTCCATGCAGAGACATGAGAATGGAGGAACCTTGTATGATGTGATCATATTGGTTTGAACTAAGATGGAAATGACATTCTTATAATATCCACTAAACAAAGAAAATCATTTCGATATACCAGATGGTCTTAACCCTGAGTGTACTATGAACTCCTGCATAGCAGGCTATGTCATTTGATTTACAAAGGTGAGGTTGGTGTAGCAGTCTCGACCAATAGCTACGTACTTTGGGGGCATGGTCTCTTGTGTAGCTGGGAATATTTTACATAGATATGGAGTTCACTCCTTCTTGCGAGAAGTAGATGAGTGTCTTCCTTAAGGGTTGATTCGGTACTTGAACGGTTTGAGCGCTCAAGTCATTTTATTACGAATAGAAAGATTAAAATTCACAATGTTATGAATAAATCAATGATTAGAGAATCAATGGTACTTAAGGTATAAATAATTAGAGGGGTATAACAGATATTATGACCTCGCTCTAATTATGAGATACTCGTGAAGGGTCAATTCGTATATAGTGACTATATCGATGGACACTGACTTGGCACAACTTAATATATCATCCGCGACAACAAGAGTCCAACTTCGGGTTTTTTATGGAATAATCCGGAGTTAATAATTTGGATATTTAATTAAGAGCTTAATTAATATATCGAGATTATTGGAGCTCAGAACCATAGGTCCATTTGTTGGACAATTATTACCCATAGCATCACTATTTGTAAAAGATATTGTGGTTTTTGTTCAAATTAACTATGTGACAAAGGAAATTGCTATTTTATCATTTTATAATTAGATTACTTGAATATATAAATGATCAAAGTCCTTATGATTAGTTCTGGATTAATAAGCTATGAGACAGTATCAATCCACGAACGGTTTAATCATTAAATATCCATAGTCGTAGTATTATCGAGACTGGACATCGATAATACGGAATAGACTAGTATCGCACTTGTGCTCGTTATAGAAGCTTAACGACATATTTCTTATATATTTAAATATTGGATACTTATGCAAATGTGATAGGAAGTTCTGTTTACCGATGGTATGTAAACAACTTCGCTCTCGATAGACCCCTTATAATCCCATTGGTAGTATGACTATGTGTTTATGGGAATCTGTATCAGGGTATGTGTATTTGGTCTTAACCTGAGACTTGCATCGCTAATACTTGCGACAATCAGTACGCTTTGGTTTTGGTCGTCCGGGGCTTTAAAAGGTTTTGTGTACGCCTCTTCTGGGTTTATTGAGAATCGTAATGTATTGGGTGTGATGTCAAGATAGAAGTATCACTTCAGTCATATGGAGATGATGATAACGTAAGGATACAGAAATGGTACTCTTATATATTGCAGTTATTGGGATAGTATGATAAGGTCATTATTATCCGATTGAAGATACTAGTTGTTAGTGATCCGATATATACTTTGTACCGGGTAGACACAATTCCAGCCCGAAGCCTAGCATGTGACATCAGATACTGGATCGAAATACGCAATACATAGTATACTATGCTTGATATAGATTATATATTATTTATTGAATATTTTTGGAGAATTGGGTAGGCACGGTGCTTTACTAGAAGCCAACCATATCTTATAAATCGGTAAGAACATGGTACGGGGTACGCACGTGTTTGGATAGTCCGACAACCGAATTTACTGCCAACATATCTAGGGATCTCTTGGGTCGCTTTCTGAAGATTCACCGATGACAATTGACTCGAACATGACTTAGAGATCCTTGGCATGTTATAGGAACACTAACAATGGTATCAGAGCCAATTTTAAGCATGATTTGTTTTAGGGTTTATATATTTTAATTGGGTATTTTTGCTTGGAGCTTGATTTTTCCAAGTTGATTGTTTGGTTATGCTTATATTATGATAACTTAGAGTTATGCATGATTAGATTTGAGAAAAATTAATTGAAATAATTTTTCCCAAAATTTATAGCTTGGCCAAATACACCATAATGGATAACTCATATTGGCCAAAGCTCATGCCTTAAGAATTAATTAAAAGCCCATTGGACTTTAATTAAGAGGTATTGGATACTAATTGGGCCTTTGAGACCTATTAAGATTAGATTTAGAATCTAATTCTTTAAAGCACATAAATAAGTATAATTATTTAATTTGGAATTAAATTAGATTATTATTGAATACAAATTAAATTGGATTTAAAATTGTAGTCCAATATAATTCAAGAAAAAGTACTTTGAGTATTTATTCTTAAACGAGTTGGACTCGCAAATCAAATCGTTGTTTGAACATTGGATGATTATTAATTAATTGGATTAGATTGATTGAATGACATGTTTTGTGTGAATACGAGGATGTGTTGTATGAATAATGTATATCAGATGGATATTAGAAGGGTGAGGGCAATTTTGGAAATTATTGTAATAAATTTAGAATTTATTAAATTGGACCTGCGTGTCTAGCATATTCTCTCTATTCTCTTTGTACTTCTCTTCTCACTGATTCCCCTCAATGTAAATGAGGTTTCTTTACTGTATTATGTAATTGGGTAGAAGTTAGAATCATGCTAGCGGGAGAGAAGAAATGGATAGATTTGTTCTATGAACAATTTGTTACATATCCATCCGCATATCATTATAATTTTTTTTTACGCCTTATTATGTTTTTTAAAATGCATGCTTAAGGGTTTATGATGAGACCTAATCAAAGATAATAAATTGGTTGTCGATTTACACGAAAAAACCCTCATTCATTTATTAAGCGTTTTCCTTCCATTGAGTGGTTCTTTCTCAAGATCAAAGATTGGCATTAGTTTGTTGGCCAAAGTCAAGATCAATGTCTATCGTGAATGCATCTGAACCATGAAGGCTTGGTTATATATCGCATGTCTTAGGCAGTTGTGACTTGTTGGCCAAAGTCAAGGTCACTACTTGTTCATCGATATGGATTACGAAGTTTTCCCACTTTCAATGGGTCCCGCTTAAGTGGAATCATTAAGCTTGTTGAGCCAAAGCCAAGGCTTGGTTGATTCAGAGGAAAAAGGTTAGGAAATCTATTGGATATATTTACATATATATTGGATATATGTTTCGGACTTGGAGGTCCACCTACCGGATCTAGGAATTGATGGGATCCAATTGATCTTAGAGATCTACCTAGTTAAGTATCATATAGCTTGTTGGCCAAAGTCAAGGTTGTGTGTTATTTAACGGGATCCTAGCCCACTAGGAAACTAAGTTTCCTGAGTACTCAACAGAGGGTTAGAGGCTCGACGAAAAATAGTGGGAGGCCAATATTAAATTTGTAATTTTGTTGAATACTTGCCAAATACGCGCTTTCAAATTATTTTCATCATTATAAATTTATATTAGTTGGACTAATATTTTATTGTTTTTCTTTTAACAGTTAGACTGTACCTGAAATCGTTAATTGAATAGTTAGACTAGTGCAATTAAGGTGGCCGGAAAGATCAGTGTTAGGGATATTATCATGGGAGAAAATGTCTT
Organism: Zanthoxylum bungeanum; assembly: GCA_019454045.1. NCBI lineage: Eukaryota > Viridiplantae > Streptophyta > Magnoliopsida > Sapindales > Rutaceae > Zanthoxylum > Zanthoxylum bungeanum. The sequence goes on along the minus strand of SKCR01023033.1, from coordinate 65,115 downwards.
TAACAGAGCGAACTATCCTGACTGGGATATGAACCTCAGGATTGTCCTGGGGGCTGAGAAGATGCTCTATACGATAGAGAGACCTCTCGCGCCAAGCCCAGAATTGAGCAACCGCTTGAGCTTGAGATTTGGAAGACTCACATTGATAACTCAATTGCTCAATCTGTCATGCTTGCTGCAATGACCCCACAATTTCGTCGTCAAAACATGGGATTTGATCCCCGAGATGATGTTGAAATTTAGGAACCTTCACCGATCTAACCTTAGATCACAAAAGTATGAATTACAGAAGAAGATCTTTCACTTTCGTATGTTAGAGGGTACATTCGTCGAGCACCATATGTCACAGATGATTGCTGACATCGAACAGCTGGGTGAGCTGGGCATAACCTTTGAGGCTGAGACTTCCATAGATTTGATCTTACAGTCTATTCCTAATAGCTAGAACAGGTTCATCATTAACTACAATATGATGAACCAAGAAAAGAATCTTGGAGAGTTGATGGCAATGCTTAAAGAGGTAGAAAAAGAGCTTTTGAAAGGCAAGAAGTGCGAGGCGCACTTCGCTTCGACATCTCAGTGTTAGACAATTATGACCCATAGCATCACTATTTGTAAAAGACATTATGGTTTTTGTACAAATTAACTATGTGACTATGAGAATTGTTATTTTATCATTTTGTAATTAGATTACTTAAATATAAAGTGATAAAAGTCCTTATGATTAGTTCTAGATTATAAAGATATGAGACAATATTAATCCACTAAGGTTTAATCATTAAACATCCCTAGTCGTAGTATTATCGAGATTGGACATCGATAATGCGGAATAGACTTGTATTGCACTTGTGTACGTTGTGGGAGCATAACAACATAGTTCTCATATATTTAAGTATTGGATGCTTATACAAGTGTGATAGGAGGTTGTGTTTATCGATCCCATTGGTTGTATGACAATGTGCCTATGGGAATCCGATTCAGGGTAGGCGTATTTGGTCTTAACCTGAGACTTGCATCGCTAATACTTGCGACAATCATTACGCTTTAGTTTTGGTCGTCCGGGACTTTAACAGGTTCTGTGTAGGCCTCTTCTGGGCTTATTAAGAATCGTAGAGTATTGGATGTGATGTCAAGATGAAAGTATCACTTCAGTCATATGAAGATGATGATCACGCAGGGATACCCAACTGGTACTCTAATGTGTTGCAATCATCGGGATAATGTGACAACATCATGATTATCTGATTAAAGAGACTAGTTGCTTGTGATCTGATATATGCTTCGTATGGGACAGACACTACTCCAACCCCAGACCTTGCATGTGACATCTGATACTGGATCGCTATACACAATACTACGTATTCTACACCTAATAAATATTGTATATTCCAGTAAGAATATTTCTGGAGAATTGGATAGACACGGTGCTTTGCTAGAAGCCAACCATGTCTTGTAAATCGGTTAACACGTAGTACGAGGTATACACTTAATCGGATAGTCTGATAACCGGATTTACTACCAACATATCCAGAGGTCTCTTGGGTCGCTTCCCAAAGATTCACCGATGACATTGACTTAAATTAGAATTAATCTGGGATTAATTAAGAGAGAGAAAATTAATCTATGATTAATTGAGGTATTATTTAATCTGTGATTAAATGTGTGCAGAAGAGAGAGCACGATTAATTTGGAATTAATCGGTAAAATAAATTTAATAGTTAAATTTGATTTTTCTATTTAATTTATTGATATGGGCTAAAATTAATAGGATATATTAATTGGAATTAGATTTCAATACGAAATTAAAGTCGGACTTTAATACATGCGAACAGATTAATTTAGAATTAATTCGTAAACGACATTCGTAATAAATTTACGAGGTGTCGTTATTTAATTAAATTAGATTTAATTATTCAGCGATGAAAATTCGTTTAATCGGATTAAACGATCCGAGCCGCGGCAAACATTCGTAGAAACCGTTTGAATTTTGAATTTAAAAATGGGGCCCACTTCACATGTGTTAGTTGGGAGAGTGGTTGGCATTTATGCCAAACCACCAACTTTCCAACCACTTAGAAATGGTTTTGGTGAAACCATTTACCTAACCAAATTGTTTAGGTGAAAAGGGTAAATTGGGTTTACCAAAAGCCATCTCTCTCTCACTTTCAACATACACAATACAAAATCAAACCCTAGAGACACCAAATGGGCATGAACCTCTCATCTCCTCTCCATCTCTTTGTTTTTGTTGCAAGATCAAAGAAGCTAGCACTTCCAAAAGTCTTCAAAGGTGATAGGGAAACAACTCAAAGCTTGGAATCAACATACAAAGGTTGGATCTTGGAAATCTCTTCTCAAATATTTGAAATTCCAAACCGTTCATTGTAAGTATTTTTCGCAACTTATAATGAATTAATTCACACACATTCATGCTTAATAGATCCTTGGCATGTTCTAGGAACACTAAAAATGGTATCATGAACTAATTTTAAGCTTGAATGTTTTAGGATTCTTGAAACTTTAATTTGGGGCTTTTGTGTTTTGAGCATGATTTCTTCAAATTCATGGTTTGAGCATGCTTAGATTATGTTAACTTAGAGTTGTGCATGATTAGATTTGAGATAAATTGATTGGATCAAAATCTATAAATTTCTTAGCTTGGCCGAATACCCTAAGGCAGTGAACTGCACATTGAATTTTTTTTAACAACATTGGATGTGTTTAAATGCATGATATAAATGTTGATTGTTGGTTTGATTAGATTGGAATCAAAGTCTATAATGTTTATGTTAAATTCAAAGAGCATGTTGAGCATGAAATGATATGTTTTGCTTCAATTTGTGTTGAGCATAAATTGATTAACTTTAGCATGATTAATTAGTTAATTGATGTTTTGGAAATATTAAGGTTAATTGATTAATCATGGCTAATACACTTTAATTATAATAATTAAAATATTTGGAATATTAAAATTATAATAATTGGTCTTTAAAGTTTAATTGGGCTAAAAGTGTGTATTTGGTCTTAATGGCCTTGGTTTGACCAAGTTTGATTTTGGACTTTTGGATTGGATCCAATTGGGTCCAAAACCAATTCTATAAAGTCCAAATACATCACTTAGCCCTTTAAAGAATTTAATTGGGCCTAATGGGCCTAAATTGATTTGTTGGCAATTGGGTGATTCCTATTGGGCCTTGGCATTTTGGGTTTGATCCATTATGGCCAAATCCCATGCCTTAAGAATCAATTAAAAGCTCATTGGACTTTAAATAAAATGACATTGGATGTTATTGGGCCTTTGAGACCCATCAATATTGGATTTGGAATCCAAGTCTTTAAGGCATATAAATAAGTGTAAGTGTTTAATTTGGAATTAAATTTGAATTAGTATTGAATACAAGTAAATTGGATTTAAAGTTGTAGTTCGATATAATTCAAGAATACGTACTTAAAGTATTTATTCTTAACGAGCTGGACTCGCGCAAATCAAATCGTTGTTTGAACATTGGATGGTCATTAATTCAAAGATTAATTAATTGGATTAGATTGATTGAATAACATGCTATGTGCGAATACTTGAATGAGTTGTATGAATAATGTATATCAGATGGATATTAAAAGGGTGAGGGCAATTTTGGAAATTGTTGTAATAATTTTAGAATTTATTAATTGGACCTGCGTGTCCAACCTATTATCTCTTTGCTTCTTTGTAATTCTCTTCTCACCAATTCCCCTCAATACTAATGAGGTTTCTTTGATGTACTATGTAATTGGGTAGAAGTTAGAATAGTGCTAGCCGGGGAGAAGAAAGAGAGTGATTTGTTCTAGGAATAATTTGTGAGATATCCATCCGCATATCATTATTAATTTATTTATCGCGCCTTATTATGCTTTTAGAATGCATGTTTAAGGGTGTATGATGAGACATAATCGAAGATAATTAATTGGTTGCCAATTACGCGAAAAACCCTCAATAAATATTAAGCGTTTTCCTTCAATTGAGTGATTCATTCTCAAGATCCAAGATTGGCATTGGTTTGTTGGCCAAAGTCAAGATCTTTGTCCATCGAGGATGTGTTTGAATCATGAAGGTTTTGTTCCATATCGTATGCTTTGGGCAAGTTGTGATTTTTGGCCAAAGTTAATATCACTTCTTATTCATCGACATGGATTACGAAGCTTTCCAAAGTCAATGGGTCTCGCTTGACTGGAATAATTAAGTTTGTTGTGCCAAAGCCAATGCTTAGTTGATTCAGAGGAAAAGGTTAGACAAATATATTGGACATATTGGCTTATATATTGTATATATGTTTCGGACTTGGAGGTCCACCTACCGGATCTAGGAATTGGATGAGATCCAATTGATCTTAGAGATCTACCTAGTTAAATATCATACAGCTTGTTGGCCAAAGTCAAGGTTGTGTGTTATATAACGGGATCCTAGCTCACTAGGAAACTAGGTTTCCCGAGTACTCAACAAAGGGTTAGAGGATCGCCAAAAATAGTGGGAGGCTAGTATTGATACTTGCCAAATACGCGCTTTTAAATTATTTCGTTAATTATAAATATTTAGTTTGACTATTATTTTATTATTTTTCTTATATCAGATACATCATTAATTGAGTAGTTTGACTATTGCAATTAAGATGACAGGAAAGACAGTGTCCGAGACATCATCATAGGTGATAATGACGGCGAGAACTTTTCTGACTGGGAAATGAATCTCATGATTGTCATGGGAACCGAGAAGTTACTCTATACTATAGAGAGACCTCTTGGGCCTAAGCCCGGACCTGATCAGTTGCTTGACCTAGATCTTTGGAAGACTCATGATGACAACTCCACTGCTCAGTCCATTATGTTTGCTGCTATGACTCAATAATTCCATCGACAGAACAAGGGATTGGATCCCTATAATATGTTGGCGAAGTTGCATGATCTTTATCGATCTAATCTTAGATCTTAAAGATATGAGTTACAGAAGAAGCTCTTTCATGCTCGCATATCAGAGGGTACGTCTGTTGAGCACCATGTGGATGATTGCAGACATTGATCAGCTGATACAGATAGGCATTATCTTTGAGGCTGAGACATCGATATATTTGATCTTACAGTCTCTCCCCGACACTTGAAGTGGGTTCATCATGAACTTTAATATGATGAACCAAGATGATACTCTTAGAGAGTTAATATCCATACTGAGAGAAGCTGAAAAGGAGCTTCTAAAGGGCAAGAAGCGCGAGGCGCACTTCGCTTCAACATCTCAGTCTCCAAGGGCTTGGCCCAAGGCGATTAGAGGTATAAAGAAGAAGAAAAAGAAGCGTAAGGCCAAATCGTCAAAGACTTCTGGGAAGTCAAGGGACAAATCCCAAGATGTCTGCCTGCAGTGTGGTAAACGGGGTCACTGGAAGCGTGACTGCCGTGAGTATAAGGCGCAGATGAAGGATAAGAAAGCGAGCAAGGCACCAGCTTCATGAATGTTTGTTATTGAGATAAACATGTCTACTTCTATTTTTAAAAATTGGATTTTTGATTCTGGTTTTGGTACTCATATATGTACTGATGTACATGATCTGCAGATTAGCAGAAGACTGGCCTTAGGGGAGATTGATCTACGTGTTGGAAATGGGACACGAGTCACCATTTTGGCCGTTGGCACTTTTGTTTTAGAACTGCCCTCGGGGTATGTACTTAAACTTTCAGACTGTTATTATGTACCTAGTTTAACTAAGAATATTTGTTGGGTTTCTAGGTTAATTCCCAAGATCAAATAAGCATAGAAATGTGAATGAATAACAACAAAGAGTGGCGGAAACACACGTACATTGATCAGTTTTGGATGTGTTGCTCAACAAAATTTCCTTCCCTTCAAGCTTTGAATTCGGCCAAGGATGATTTATTGAAGATGTTGAACAAGCTCCAAGCTCAAAAGGATCCCAAGCTCTAAGGAAGGTTTCCCTAACACTTTGTATGATTCTAGTATGTGCTAGCAAGAGAATTGAAAGAAGAACAATTCCTCTTTCAAGAGGACAAGTTCACGGTTTTTTGAAGAAAATGGAGAGAGAATTTGTTTCTTTGTTTTTCAATTTGTTTTCTAAAACCAATAATGAAAAAAAAAATTATAAAAGTTGGTATATCTTTACCAAAAGTCAAAGCCAAATTATGGCTCCAAAATGGCATTAAATGCCAACACCTAACTCCATCATGAATAGTGACTACATGTCACTCACCAAAAAGGTGACAAGACATCTATCACTAAAGTGACAAGTGATGTGACTCGCGATGTGACTTGTGGGCCCCACTTGATTCAAAATGCGAGTGGGCCTGCAATACTTTCGGGCTCGGTTTTGCTAATTTCGAATTAACGAACTTCTGTCGCGACGTAATTAAATAATTATGCCTGTGAAATTACTATTCACATTGCTAATGATTTAATTCTAAATTAACTCGTTTGCCCGTATTAAAATCTAATTTTAATTCCGCGTCGAAATCTAATTTCGTTTAATATATCGAATATATTATTTTGTCGATTAATTCCAAATTAATCTTTCTCTCTCTTTAAATAGTACTTTATCCAAGATAAAGTCTCTCCGCAATTAATCTCAGATTAATTATGCTTGAATCATACGTCATCGGTGAATCTTCGGGAAACGATCCAAGAGATCCTTGGATATATTGGCAGTAAATCCGATCGTCGGACTATCCGAACACGTACGTACCTCGTACTACGTTTTTACCGATTTACGAGACAAGGTTGGCTTCTAGCAAAGTGACATGCCTACCCAATTCTCCAGAAATATTCTTAATGGAATATACGATCTATATCAGGCGTAGTATACCGTAGTATTGTGTATTGTGATCCAGTATCTGATGTCACGTGCAATGGGGCTGGAATAGTGTCTTCCCCGTACGAAGCATATATCGGATATCAAGCAACTAGTCTCTTTGAATCGGATAATCCTGACCTTGTCATATTATCCCGATGGTTGCAACACAATAGAAAACTAGTTCTGAATCTCTGCGTGATCATCATCTCCATATGTCTGAAGTGATACTTTCGTCTTGACATCACATCCAATACACTACGATTCTCAATAAACCCAGAAGAGGCGTACGTAGAACCTGTTAAAGTCCTGGACGACCAAAACCAAAGCGTATCGATTGTCGCAAGTACTAGCGATATCGATGCAAGTCTCAAGTTAAGACCAATTACACCTACCCTGAAGCGGACTCCCATAGACACATATACATACTACCAATGGGATTCCAGCGGGGTCTATCTAGAGCGAAGCTGCTTTCCGTACCATCGGTAAAACACAACCTCCTATCGCACTTGTATAAGTATCCAATACTTAAATATATGAGAACTATACCGTTATGCCCTCATAACGCGCACAAGTGCAATACTAGTCTATTCCACATTATCGATGTCCAATCTCGATAATACTACGACTAGGGATATTTAATGATTAAACCTTTATGGATTGATACTGTCTCATATCATCTCAATCCGGAACTAATCATAAGGACTTTTACCATTTATATATCAAAGTAAATAAATTACAAAACAGTAAAAGGCAATTTCATTACTACATAGTTAATTTTGTACAAAAACACAATGTCTTTTACAAACAGTGACGCTATGGGTCATAACTGTCCAACAATCTCCCACTTGGCCTATAGCTAGTCACTCAATCATCTAATACCTGAACTATGTACATGTCGCTCAAATTTCGCTGAGGAATAGCTTTCGTCAGCGGATCTGCCATGTTGTCATCTAATGCGACCTTCTCGATCTTCACATCACCACGATGTATGATCTCATGAATCAGATGGAAATGTCGAAGAACATGCTTGGATCGTTGATGAGACCGTGGTTCTTCAGCCTGCGGTATAACCCCATTATTGTCACAATAAAATAGAACGGGCTCAGTTGCTAATGGAATTACTCCTAATCTAATTAGGAATTTTTGGATCCAAACTGCCTCTTTTGCTGCTTCAGCTGCAGCAATATACTCCCTTCTGTTGTTGAATCGGTAACAGTCTCTAACTTGGAAGATTTCCAGCTTACTGCTCCATTATTCAAACAAAATATGTACCCTGATTGCGACTTACAGTCGTCTTTGTCGGTTTGGAAACTTGTATCGGTATACCCAGTTACCTCAAGTTCTTCATCTCCATTGATTAAGAAAGCATCCTCAGTTCGACTAAGATACTTAAGGATGTTCTTAACCGCCATCCAGTGACCTTCACCTGGATCGGCCTGATAGCGACTACACATGCTCAAAGCATATGAGACATCAGGTCGCGTACATATCATGACATACATGATCGATCCGACTGCCGAGGCGAACGGTATCTGACTCATGTTGTCTCTCTCATCTTGAGTTTTAGGACACGTGTCCTTAGATAGATAGACGTCATATGACACTGGCAACAGTCCCCACTTGGACTGATCCATGTTGAATCTCTTCAATACTTTATCAATGTACGTACTCTGGGAGAGACCAAGCAGCTTTCTAGATCTATCTTGGTAGATCTTTATTCCCAGAATAAAGGCTGCTTCTCCCAGATCTTTCTTGGAGAATTTCAATAAGAGCCAAGCTTTCACTGACGTTAACGTGGGAATGTCATTGCCAATAAGCAATACATCGTCAACATAAAGGACAATAAAAGTCAGTGCTCTCCTACTAACCTTCTTATATACACAAGGGTCATCTTCGTTTTGAATGAAATCATATTCTTTTACGATCTCGTCAAAACATTGGTTCCAAGACCTTAATGCTTGCTTCAGTCCATAAATGGACCGATTTAACTTTCAAACCTTGTTTGCAAGTCTAGGCACAATAAAACCGCCAGGCTGTTGCATGTAAACATCCTCTAAAAGGTTTCCGTTAAGGAAAGCGGTTTTAACGTCCATCTGTCATATCTCGTAATCGAAATATGCAGTAATAGCAAGCATTATCCGAATGGATTTAATCATGACAACTGGTGAGAAAGTTTCATCATAATCGACACCATGTCGTTGACGATACCCCTTCGATACAAGCCTAGCTTTGTACGTTTGTACGTTGCCATCTATGTCGGTCATCTTCTTGAAATCCCATTTGCATCCAATAGGCTTTACGCCTTCTAGTGCATCAACCAGTGTCCAAACTTGGTTGGTGTACAAGGAATCCATTTCGGACTTCATGGCTTCTTGCCATAAAGCAGAATCGATATCTTGTATCGCTTCCTCATACGTAGCCAGTTCATTATCCTCAATAAGATTAATATCTACATGAGGTGAGATCAGAGACCCATACCTTTCAGGTTATTTCCTGACTCTCTCCGACCTACGCGGTCCTTGTGTAATAGAAGATTGTGGTACAGTCTCATCCCGGATGGACTGTTCTTATTCCGTTGAGGATTCTATGCCAGAAATAGTATCACTTCGATTTTCATCGAGTTCTACTTTCCTCCCACTAACCACTACATTTAGGAATTCCTTCTCAAGGAAAACCGCATGTAGAGCAACAAATACTTTATTCTCTCGTGGGTGATAGAAGTAATATCCTTTGGTTTCCCTAGGATATCCTACAAATAGGTATTTATCCGATTTGGGCTCAAGTTTGGTACCTTCCAAATGTTTGACGTATGCCGAGCATCCCCAAATCTTCAGGAATGAGAAACCCGGTTTCTTTCCTGTCCATATCTCATACGGAGTCTGTTGAACAGATTTTGACGGAACCTTATTCAAAATAAGAATTACACTGTTTAATGCATATCCCTAGAAGGAAATAGATAACTCAGTGCGACTCATCATAGACCTTACCATGTCCAACAAAGTTCGGTCTCTCCGTTCAGACATACCGTTTAATTGCGGTGTTCCAGGATGAGTCCAATGTGAAAGAATACTGTATTCTTTCAAGTAATCTAGAAACTCATTGCTCAAGTATTCGCCACCACGGTCCGACCGTAATGTCTCTATACTCTTACCGATCTGTTTTTCAACTTCATGTCAAAACTCTTTGAATTTCTCAAAAATTTCCGACTTGTGTCTCATAAGATACACATAACTATAACACGATGCATATCCATAAAGGTTACGAAGTATTCATATCCACCTCTAGCCTGGCTAGACATGGGCCCACATACGTCACTATGAACGAGGGCTAACAGTTCGGTGGCGCGTTCACCTTTACCGCTAAAAGGTGATTTAGGCATTTTGCCTAATAAGCAAGATTCATAGACGTCATATGAATTTGGATCAAATCCGTCCAAGTACCCACTCTTCGAAAGTATGGATATACGAGTCTTGTTTATGTCCCAGACGACAGTGCCACATATAAGTTTCATCTTTGTTACTCATTTTAAGTCTTTTGTTTGTTATATTATATGTTTGAGATTGATTTATATTCAAAATATAAAGACCATTATTTACGATAGCAGTGCAAATTTCTATATCATTTTTATAAATAAAACACCCGGTGTTTCTAAATACAAAAGTGTACCCACATTGGGTTAACATAGATACAGAAATAATATTCTTAGTCAAACTAGGTACATAATAACAGTCTGTAAGTTCTAGTGCATGCCCATAGGGCAATTCCAAAACAAAAGTGCCAATGTCCAAAACGGTGACTAGTGCCTCATTTCCGACGCGTAGATCAATCTCCCCTGAGGCCAGTCTCCTGCTAATCCATAGATCCTGCACATCAGTACATATATGAGTACCACAACCAGAATAAACAAATCCAATTTTTAAAACTAGAAGTAGTCATGTTTATTTCAATAATAAACATACCTGAAGCCGGTGCCTTGCCCGCTTTAATCTCCTTCTGGAGTGCCTTGTACTCGCGGCAGTTACACTTCCAGTGACCCCGCTTACCGCACTGGAGGCATACATCCTGAGATTTGTTCTTAGGCTTCCCAGAAGCCTTTGATGATTTGGCCTTTCCCTTTCTTTTATGCTTCTTTTTCTTCACACCTCCAGTCTCCTTGGGCCCAGCCCTCGGTGTCTGAGATGTTGAAGCAAAGTGCGCCTCTCGCTTATTGCCCTTGAGAAGCTCCTTCTCAGCTTCCTTGAGAATTGACAACAGATCTCCAAGAGTATCATCTTGGTTCATCAAGTTATAGTTTATGATGAACCCTCTCCAAGTGTCGGGGAGAGACTACAAGATCAAATCTATAGTAGTCTCAGCCTCTAAGACTATCCCCATCTGAGTCACCTGGTCAATGTCAGCTATCATCTGTGCCACATGGGACTCAACAAATATGCCTTCTGACATACGTACACGGAAGAGTTTCTTTTGCAACTCATATCTCTGCGATCTTCAGTTAGATCGGTGAAGATCGTGCAACCTCGCCAACATGTTGTAGGGATCCAAGTCCCTGTTCTGTCGACGAAAATGCTGAGTCATAGCAGTAAGCATATTTGACTGAGTAGTATCATTGTCATCGCTGTGAGTCTTCCAAAGCTCCAGCTCAAGTAACTGATCAGGTTTGGGTTTAGGCCCAAGAGGTGTCTGTATAGTATATAGCAGCCTCTCGGCTCCAAGGACTATCCTCAGATTCATTTCCCAATCGGCAAAGTTCGTTCCCTTGAAGATATTTTCACCCATGATAATATCTCGGACATTTCCATTTCATGTCATCTTGATTACGATAGTCCAACTATCTAATCAATGATATTTGGGTACAGTCTAACTGTTACAAGAAAAATAATATTATATTAGTCCAACTAATAAAATAATTTTGACGAAATAATTTGAAAGCGCGTAAAGCTAAGTATCTGAACGAAATTACAAATTCAATACTAGCCTCCCACTATTTTTCGGCGAGCCTCTAACCCTCTGTCGAGTACTCGGGAAACCCAGTTTCCTAATGGGCTAGGATCCCGTTAAATAACACACAACCTTGACTTTGGCCAACGAGATGTATGACATTTAACTAGGTAGATCTCGAAGATCAATTGGATCTCATCCAATTCCTAGATCCGATAGGTGGACATCCAAGTCCGAAACAAATATACAATATATATGCCAATATATTTGTCTAACCTTTTTCCTCTGAATCAACTAAGCCTTGGCTTCGGCACAACAAGCTTAATGATTCCAGTTAAGCGGGACCCATTGACATGGAAAGCTTCGTAATCAATATCGATGGACAAGAAGTGATCTTGACTTTGGCCAACAAATCACAACTTGGACAAGACACCGATGTGGAACAAAGCCTTCATGATTCAAACACATCCGCAATTGACAAAGGTCTTGACTTTGGCCAACAAACCAATGCCAATTTTGGATCTTGAGTAAGAATCACTCAACGGAAGGAAAAATGCTTAATATGTTTTTGATGGTTTTTCACGTAAATTGGCAACCAATTTATTATCTTTGTTAAGTCTCATCATTCAACCTTAAGCATGCATTCTAAAAGCATAATAAGACACAGAAAGTAAATTAATAACGATATGCAGATGGATATTTAACATATTGTTCCTAGAACAAATCACTCTCTTTCCTCTCCTCGGCTAGCACTATTCTACTTCTACCCAATTACATAATACAGTAATAGAAACCTCATTACATTGAGGGGAATTAGGTGAGAAGATAATACAAAGAAACAATGAGAGATAAGGCTGGACATGCAGGTCCAATTTAATAAATTCCAAATTTACAATAATTTCTAAAATTGCCATTTCCCTTCTAATATCCATCTGATATGTGCTATTCATTCAACACATCCATATATTCATTCATAGCATGCAATTCAACCAATCTAATCCAATTAATTAGCCTTTAATTATGTGATCATCCAATATTCAAACAACGATTTGATTTTACGCGAGTCCAACTCGTTTGAGAATAAGTACTTAAAGTACGCATTCTCAAATTATATCAAACTACTCGTTAAATCTAATTTAATACGTATTCAATACTAATTCATTTATTTAATTCCAAATTAAATAATTACACCTTTTAATGCGCTTTAATGACTTAGATTCCAAATCTAATCTTAATGGGGTCTCAAAGCCCAACTAACATCTAATGTTTGTTTAATTAAAGTCCAATGGGCTTTTAATTGATTTCATAAGGCATGGGCTTTGGTCAATGTGGGTCAAACCCAATTACCAAGCCCAATTAAGGAATCACCCTCATTTGCCATAAAACCAATTTTGGCCCATAAGGCCCAATTAAACTTTTAAAGCCCATTTGTCATATTTGGACTTAATGGAATGATTTAGGCCCAATTTGGATCCAATCCAATTGGCCCAAACCAACTTGGCCCAAATACAACAATTTTAAACCCAATTAACCAAATTTTAAAATTCCCAATTTTATAATCCAATTAATTAAAGTGTTAAGTCACGATTAATCTTTTAAATCAATATTTCCAAAATACTAATATAACCATTAATCATGATTATCATTATCATCGCATGTCCAACACATTTGATTTTGAAAATCAAGTCCTCACATGCTTATTAGCTCACGGCAATGGTGGGTTTTAATGTTCGATTTCATTTTTCAATCCGATTGAATTTAAATCAACATTTTCAATCGTTTCAAGTCATCCAATGATCAACGAAACAAAAAATTACCATGATCCTAGGGTAATATCACATTCGGCCAAGCCATGTTTTGGGCATCAAATTGATCCAATCAATATTTCAAGAAATTGATCCAATACAACCTCAATATATCATCATTAAAGCATACTCAATCAATCAATTTTATCAAATCATGCACAAATTGATTTTACCCAAATTTTATCCTAATTCATTTCATGCTCATTTTGGCTCAATGATACCATTGTTGGGTTTCTAGGTTAATTCCCAAGATCAAATAAGCATAGAAATGTGAATAAATAACAACAAAGAGTGGCGGAAACACACTTACATTGATCGGTTTTGGATGTGTTGCTCAACAAAATTTCCTTCCCTTCAAGCTTTGAATTCGGCCAAGGATGATTTGTTGAAGATGTTGAACAAGCTCCAAGCTCAAAAGGATCCCAAGCTCTAAGGAAGGTTTCCTTAACACCTTGTATGATTCTAGTATGTGCTAGCAAGAGATTTGAAAGAAGAACGATTCCTCTTTCAAGAGGAGAAGCTCACGGTTTTTTGAAGAAAAGGGAGAGAGAATTTGTTTCTTTGTTTTTCAATTTGTTTTCTAAAAACAATAATGAAAAAACAATTACAAAAGTTGGTATATCTTACCAAAAGTCAAAGCCAAATTTTGGCTCTAAAATGACATTAAATGCCCACATCTAACTCCATCATGAATAGTGACTGCATGTCACTCACCAAAAAGGTGACAAGACATATATCACTAAAGTGACAAGTGATGTGACTCGCGATGTGACTTGTGGTCCCTATTTGATTCAAAATACGAGTGGGCCCGCAAATACTTACGGGCTCGGTTTCACTAATTCCGAATTAATGAACTTCCATCGCGACGTAATTAAATAATTATGCCTAGCGAAATTACTATTCACATCGCTAATGAATTAATTCTAAATTAACTCGTTTGCCCGAATTAAAATCTAATTTTAATTCCGTGTCGAAATCCAATTTCGTTTAATATATCAAATATATTATTTTATCGATTAATTCCAAATTAATCTTTCTCTCTCTTCAAATAGTACTTTATCCAAGATAAAGTCTCTCCGCAATTAATCACAGATTAATTATGCTCGAATCATACGTCATCGGTGAATCTTCGGGAAACGACCCAAAAGATCCCTGGATATGTTGGCAGTAAATCCGGTCATCGGACTATCTAAACATGTACGTACCTCGTACTACGTTTTTACCAATTTATGAGACAAGGTTGGCTTCTAGCAAAGCGCCATGCCTACCCAATTCTCAAGAAATATTCTTAATGGAATATACGATCTATATCAGGCGTAATATACCGTAGTATTGCGTATTGTGATCCAGTATCTGATGTCACGTGCAAGGCCTGGGGCTGAAATAGTTCTGCCCCGTACGAAGCACATATCGGATATCAAGCAACTAGTCTCTTTGAATCGGATAATCCCGACCTTGTCATATTATCCCGATAGTTGCAACACAATAGAGAACCAGTTCTGAATCCCTGCGTGATCATCATCTCCATGTGTCAGAAGTGATACTTCCGTCTTAACATTACATCCAATACACTACGATTCTCAATAAACCCAGAAGAGACGTACACAAAACCTGTTAAAATCCTGGATGACCAAAACCAAAGCGTATCAATTGTCGCAAGTACTAGCGATGCAAGTCTCAGGTTAAGACCAAATACACTTACCCTGAAGTTGACTCCCATAGACACATATACATACTACCAATGGGATTCCGCGGGGTCTATCCAGAGCAAAACTGTTTTCCGTACCATCGGTAAAACACAACCTCCTATCGCACTTGCATAAGTATCCAATACTTAAATATATGAGAACTATGTCGTTATGCCCTCACAACGCGCACAAGTTCAATACTAGTCTATTCCACATTATCGATGTCCAATCTCGATAATACTACGACTAGGGATATTTAATGATTAAACCTTTATGGATTGATACTGTCTCATATCATCTCAATCCGGAACTAATTATAAGGACTTTTACCATTTATATATCAAAGTAAATAAATTACAAAACGGTAAAAGGCAATTTCATTACTACATAGTTAATTTTGTACAAAAACACAATGTCTTTTACAAATAGTGACGCTATGGGTCATAACTGTTGGACAATTATGACCCATAGCATCACTATTTATATAGATCATAGTGTTGTTGTACAAATTAACTATGTGACGAAGGAAATTGCCCTTTTATCATTTTAATTGGATTACCAAGATACATAAATGATAGAAGTCCATATGATTAGTTCCGATTGAGATGATATGAGACAGTATCAATCCATAAAGGTTTAACCATTAAATATCCCTAGGCGTAGTATTATCGAGACTGGAAATCGATAATGTGGAATAGACTAGTATTACACTTGTGCGTGTCGTGGGAGCATAACAGCATAATTCTCATATGTTTAAGTATTGGATACTTATGTAAGTGCGATAGTAGGTTGTGTTTTACAGATGGTACAAAAAACAGCTTCGCTCTGGATAGACCTCGCGGAATCCCATTAGTAATATGTCTATGTGTCTATGGGAGTCCGCTTCAGGGTAGGTGTATTTGATCTTAACCTGAGACTTGCACCGCTAATACTTGCGACAATCAATATACTTTGGTTTTGGTCATCCAGGACTTTAACCGGTTCTGTGTACGCCTCTACTGGGTATATTGAGAATCGTAGTGTATTGGGTGTGATGTCGAGATGGAAGTATCACTCTAGTCATATTGGAGATGATGATCACGTAGGATACGGAACTGATGCTCTTTTATGCTGCATCTATCGGGATAATATGACTAGGTCATGTTTATCCGATTATAGAGACTAGTTACCAGAGATCCGATATGTGCTTCGTACGGGGCAGACACATTCCCAGCCCCAGGCCTTGCACGTGACCATCCGATACTGGATCGACATACACATATACTATGTATACTATGCCTGATATAGATCGTATATTCCTTTAAGAATATTTCTGGAGAATTCGGTAGGCATGGTACTTTGTTAGAAGCCAACCTGGTCTCGTAAATCGGTAAAATGTAGTATTAGGTATGTACGTGTTCGGATAGTCCGACGACCGTATTTACTGCCAACATATCCAGGGATCTCATAGGTCGCTTCCCGAAGATTCACCGATGACATATGACTCACACTTTATTAATCTGGGATTAATTAGATGAGAGAGAAAATTAATCTCGGATTAATTACGGAGATATTTTATCTGGGATAAAATACTATATAAGAGAGAGAATGATTAATTTGGAATTAATCGGTAAAATAATTTATTCGATATATTAAACGAAATTGGATTTCGACGAGGAATTAAAATTGGATTTTAATTCGGACAAACGAGTTAATTTAGAATTAATTCGTAAGCGATGTGAATAGTAATTTTACTATGTATAATTATTTAATTAAATTTGATTTAATTACGTCGCAACGGAAAATTCGTTAATTCGGAATTAGCGAATTCGAGCCCGGAAGTGTTTACGGGGCTGCTCGTATTTCGAATCGAGTGGGGCCCACAAGTCACATCAAGCATCAAATCATTAGTCATTCTTGTGATGTAAGTCACATCACTTTGAGTGATTGACACAATGTCACTATTCATGATATATGTGAGTTGTTGAAAAGCATTTGATGGCTTGAAAGACATATATCATTATTTTAATAAATGGTATTTGACTTTCAAATTTTGTGTATTTGATATACAAAAACAAAACAACTCTCACCTCTCTCTCTCTCATGCATTCGGCCAAGGAGGCCATTTTCTCTCTTCTCTCCCTTTTGGTTTTTGAAGCCATTTTTCTTGTTGAATCTTGCTTGGCCGAGAACTAGAAGGAAGTATAGGATGATTTTATTACAAAATCAAGAGTGCTAGCACACATTTGAGGCATACAATGTGATAGGGAAACCATCTCATGAGCATGGAATCACCATTGTTGAAGCTTGGAGCTTGGAGCACACATGGAGGATAAACTTCCACCTTGGCCGAGAGCTTCATCCATGGAGCACAAAAGTTTTATTCTTCGACGCATCCAATCCGATCAATGTAAGTATGTTTCCGCCGTACTTCTTGATGTATTCACATGTATTTTCATTGCTTACTATGATCTTGGGATGCTTAGTAAACCCAACAATGGTATCAGAGCCTAGTTGAGCAAGAAAATTATTTAGGGTTAAAATTGGGTAAAATTGATTTGAGCATGATTTGATGAAATTGTTCGACTGATTATGCTTGAATGATGTTTAATTGAAGTTGTATGTGATCAATTTCATGAAAATTGATTTGGAACAATTTTCCCCAAAATATTAGGCTTGGCCGAATATAGAGTTGCCCTAAAGTCATGGTGAATTTTTTTGATTTTGATCATTGGATGAGTTGGAATCAATTGGGTAATGTTGATTGTGGATTTAAATGGATTGGAATCGAAATCGGACTACTAAAACCTTAAATGGCCGTGACTAAAGAAGCATGTAATGGGTTTGATTTTGATTCGAATGTGTTGGACATGTGTTGATGATGATAAGCATGATTAATTATGCAAATTGGTATTTTGGAAATGTTAATTTGGTTAATTAATTATGGATTTACACTTTGAGTAATTAAATTGTGAAATTGGAATTTTGGTAATTTAATTATGATGGGCCAAATTTTGAATTGGACTTGTAATTGTTGGATTTGGGCCTTATGGACTTGGTTGGGCCAAGTAGGTTTGGGCCAAATGGATTGGATCCATATTGGGCCTAAACCACTCCATAAAGTTCAAATTTGACATATTGGGCCTTTAAAGTTTAATTGGGCCAAATGGGCCTAAATTGATTTCTAGGCTTATGGGGTTATTCCTTGATTGGGCTTTGGTTGCCGAAGCCCATGTCTTAAGAAATTAATCGAAAGCCCATTGGACGTTAATTGAACAACATTGGATGTTATCGGGCTTGGAGACCCGTTAAGATTAGATTTAGAATCTAAGTCTTTAAGGTTCATTAATAAAGTGTAGTTATTTAATTTGGAATTAAATAATGAATTAGTATTGAATACGAATTAAATTGGATTTAATGTTGTAGTTTGATTTAATTCAAGAATTTGTACTTCGAGTACTTATTCTCAAATGAGTCGGACTCGCGCAAAATCAAATAGTTGTTTGAACAATGGATGATCATTAATATTCTGATTAATTAATTGGATTAGATTGATTGATAACATGCTTGTGTGAATACATGATTGTGATGCATGAATACTGTATATTGGATGAATATTAGATGGGTGAGGGTAATTTTGGAAATTGTTGTAATAAATTTAGAATTTATTTAAATTGGACCTGCATGTCCAGCCTATTACTTCATTTCTCATTGTATTTCTCTTCTCACTTATTCCCCTCAATGTAAATGAGGTTTCTTTAGAAGTGTTATGTAATTGGGTAGAAGTTGTGCTAGCGGGAGAGAGGAAAGGGAGAAATTTGTTCTAGGAACAATGTGTTAAGTATCTAACCGCATATCATTATTATTTCATTTACGCGCCTTATTATGTGTTTAGAATGCATGTTTAAGGGTGTATGATGATGAGACCTTAACAAAGATAATTAATTGGTTGCCAATTACGTGAAAAATCCTCAAAATATATTAAGCGTTTTTCCTTCCATTGACTGATTCTTACTCAAGATCCAAAGTTGGCATTGGTTTGTTGGCCAAAGTCAAGACATTTGTCAATTGCGGATGTGTTTGAATCATGAAGGCTTTGTTCCATATCGGTGTCTTGTCCAAGTTGTGATTTGTTGGCCAAAGTCAAGATCACTTCTTGTCCATCGACATCGATTACGAAGCTTTCCAAAGTCAATGGGTTCCGCTTAACTGGGATCATTAAGTTTGTTGTGCCAAAGCCAAGGCTTAATTGATGCAAAGGAAAAAGGTTAGGGAATATATTGGATATATTGGCATATATAAGATATATGTTTCAGACTTGGATGTCCACCTACTGGATCTAGGAATTGGATGGGATCCAATTGATCTTAGAGATCTACCTAGTTAAATATCATATAATTTGTTGGTCAAAGTCAAGATTGTGTGTTATTTCATGGGATCCTAGCCCACTAGGAAACTAGGTTTCCCGAGTACTCAACGGAGGGTTAGAGGCTCGCCGAAAAATAGTGGGAGGCAAGTATAAGATTTGCAATTTCGTTTAGATACTTGCCATACACGCTCATTTCATTAATCGTCAAAATAAACATATTAATTAGACTAATATTTAACTGTTGTTTTAATTAAATAGTTGGACTGTATTCAAACTAATTTAATTATAGTTGATTTTATAATTGGATTATGGTAATCAATGTAATTGAATTTAACTAATTTAATTATAGTTGATTATATAGTTAGACTGTAGTAATCGTTATATTAAATAGTACATAAATCGTTGATTAAATAGTTAGGCTATTAGAATCAATATAAACTGAAAGATTAAGCATTTAAAAACATAATCTTGGATGAATATGTGTTTTAAGCGGCTTTAATTTTCAAATGGGGAATAAAACCTTAGGATAGTCCTAAGTATCGAGAATTATTTTATTTGATAAAATGACATGTCAGGCCTAAGTCCGGAGTTAAGAAAATAGTAGATCATGATCTTTGGAAGATTCATGTAATGATAACTTTAGTGCGTAATCTTTTATACTTACTGAAAGGACACCTTATTTTCTTTATCAGAACTAAGGATTAGATCCTTATAGTATGATATTGAAATTGAAGGATCTTCAAAGATCTATACTTAGATCATAGAAGCAATAATTGCAATAGAAAACTCTTGGAGAGTTAATGGCTATGCTCAAGGAGACAAAGCCAAAGTTTGCAATAATGGCAAAGAAGCGCAAGGCACATCTTACTTCGATATCCCAGAAGGCCAAGGCTTGGCTGAAGGCTTCTGGGGTGTAGAAAAAGGCAAAGGCAAAATCATCACTGTCTTCTAGGAAGACACATGACATATCCCAAGATGCTGCCTAAACTGTGGCAAATGGAGTTACTGGAAGCGTAACTGCCGTATGGACAAGGCAGACATGAAGGAATGGAAGAAAGGGTAAGGCTCTGACTTCAAGTATGTTTGTCATAAACATGTTCGCTACTAGTATTAAAATTGGATTTTAGATACTAGATAGTGGTACATAAATATATGTACTGATTTGCAACGTCTGTTGATAAGCAGGATACTGACTTCAGATGAGATCGCTCTGCGAGCCAGAAACGGGACGAGAGTCGCTATTTCAACCGTAGAAACTTAAATTTAGGAACTGCCCTTGGGGTGTGTACTTAAATTAGGAAACTGTAATAATGTAACTGGTTTGACTAGAAATATTATCTTTATATCGAGTATAACTCGTTGCGAGTATACCTTTATATTCTAGAACACTAAAGTATTTTATTTTATAAAGATAATATTGAGATAAACACATTAGATGTGAATAACAGTATTTATATTTTGAATGTAAACAAATCTCAAACATATAAAATGACAAACAAATAGCTCAAACTGATTTGATCAGATAAGACTTATATATGGCAATGTTGTCTAGGACACATTAAGCAGGACTTGTATATCCACACTTTTGAAGAGTGGATACTAGGACGGATTTGATTCCTATTCAAATAAAGTCTACGAATCTAGTTTATTTTGGGCAAAGTGCCTAAAATACTTTTTACTTGGTAAAATGTAAATGCCATCGATCTGTTAGCCCTCGTTCATAGTGCCGTAAGTGGGCCCATATCTAGCTAGGCTAGAGGTGGATATGAATATTTCGTGACCTTTACTGATGTGGCATCGCGTTATGGTTATGTGTTTCCTTAGAAACACGAATCGGAAACTTTTACAGTTTCGACACGAAGTAGACAAACAGTGGATAAAGTATTAAACCATCACAGTTAGACCGTGGTGGAAAATACTTAAGCAATAAGCTTCTCGTTTCTTGAAAGAGTATAGTATTCTTTCAATGAGGACTCCTCCCGGAACACCTCAATTCTGATGGTGTGTCCGAACAGAGAAACCGAACTGAGTTGGACACAATAAGGTTAATCATGAGTCGCTCTGAGCTACCATTTTCCTTCGAAGGGATAAGCATTAAACAGTGCAATACTTATTTTGAATAAGGTTCCATGAAAATTTGTTTGACAGAATTCATATTAGATATGAACAGGAAAGAAATAGGGTTTTCTCATTCCTGAAGATTTGGGAATGCTAGGCATATATTTGGATGATACCAAACTTAAAACCCAAATCGGATAAGTGTCTAATTGTAGGTTATCCTAGGGTAACCAAAGTATAGTACTTTTACAACTCACATGAGAACAATTTAATTGTTGCTCGCCATGCGGTTTTCCTAAAAGGAATACCTATATGCAGTGGTAAGTGGGAGGATAGTAAATTCGATGAAAATCGGATTAATACTGTTCCAGGCACCGATTCCTAAATGGAAGACAAACAGTTCATCAAGGATGGACCTGTACCATAATCTTCAAATACACAAGAACTACGTAGTTGGAGAGAGTCAGAAGACAACTTGGGAGGAATAGGTTTCTGATCTCACCTCATAAAAATGTCAATCTTATTGAGAAAACTAACTACGTATGAGGAAGTGATACAAGGTATCGACTACCTATTATGGCAAAGTGCCATAACGTCCGAAATGGATTCCATGTATACCAACCAAGTTTGGACACTGGTTGTTGTACCGTAAGACATTGTGTCTGTTGGTACTATAAAGGTCTTCAAGGAAGACATACATGGATGGCAACATACAAATATATTAAGCTAGGCTTATACAAAAAGGGTATCTTCATCAACATAATGTAGATTACGATGAATCCTTTTACCCGTTGCCATGGTTGAATCCATTTGGATAATGCTTGCTAATGCTGCATGTTTCATTTATGAAATATGGCAGCAGAACGTCAAAATCGTTTTCCTTAAACGGAAACCTTTAGGAGGATGTTTCAAACATCCTAACGGTTTTGTCGTACCAAAACAAAGCAAACAAGGTTTGCAAGTTAATTTGATCCATGTATGGATTGAAGCAAGCATTACGTTCTTGGAACTATATCGTTATTGATGTAATCATAATGGTGTATGATTTAATTCAAAACAAATATGATTCTTGTGTATATAAGATGTTAGTGAGCGCACTGACAATGAATGTCCTATATAATGATAATACTCATTTCTTGGAAATGACATTCCTATATAACAAGCGGTGAAAGCTTGGCTTTCATGAAAATTCTCTGTGGAATTCTTGGGAGAGACAACATTTATTCTAGGAATAATGATCTACTGGGATAGATCTAAAAGTTGTTGACACTCTCTGAGTAACCGTACAATCATCGAAATGTACGTGACCTAGTGTCTCATATGCTTTGAGCATATGGAGTCACAATCAGGACAATCCAAGTGATAGTCATTGGATTGAAATTAAGAACATCCTCCAGTATCTTAGATGAACAAAAGATGCTTTCTTATACTATGGAGAAGGAGAACTTGAAGTGACTAGGTTCACTACTGTAAGTTTCCAAACCGACAAAGACGAATATAAGTCGTAAAACGGTACTATAAAATTTGAATAACAGAATAGTGAGCTGGAAATCTTCCAAGCAAGATACTGTTGCTAAATAAACAACAAAAGCGGAACTTTGCTGCAACTGTCGCAGCAAAAGTAGTATTTTGGATCTAAACAATTCTAATTAGATTAGAAATAGTTCTGTTAGCAGCTGAGCTAGGCTACAGCATAGGCTAAAGAATTAACGGTCTCATCAACGATCCGATATGTACTTCATAAGGTTTCATCTGGTTCGTCGGATCATACATCGTGGCGATATGATGATCGAATAAATAGCATCAGATGATAACCTTATAAATCCGCAGAAGAAAGCTGTTTCTCAGCAGAAGTTTGAGCCGCCCGTACATAGTTCAGGTGTAAGACACCTGAGTGATTGGCTATAGGCCAAGTGGGAGATTGTTGGACAATTATGACCCATAGCATCACTATTTGTACAGATCATGGTGTTGTTGTACAAATTAACTATGTAACAAAGGAAATTTCCCTTTTATCATTTGTAATTGGATTACCAAGATACATAAATGATAGAAGGTCCATATGATTAGTTCCGGATTGAGATGATATGAGACAATATCAATCCATAAAGGTTTAATCATTAAATATCCCTAGTCGTAGTATTATCGAGACTGGATATCGATAATACGGAATAGACTAGTATTGCACTTGTGGGCGTTGTGGGAGCATAACGACACAGTTCTCATATGTTTAAGTATTGGATACTTATGCAAGTGCGATAGGAGGTTGTGTTTTACCGATGATACGGAAAACAGCTTCGCTCTGGATAGACCTCGCAGAATCCCATTGGTAATATGTCTATGTGTCTATGGGAGTCCGCTTCAGGGTAGGTGTATTTGATCTTAACCTAAGACTTGCACCACTAATACTTGTGACAATCAATATACTTTGGTTTTGGTCATCCAGGGCTTTAACCGGTTCTGTGTATGCCTTTGCTGGGTATATTGAGAATCGTAGTGTATTGGGTATGATGTCGAGATGGAAGTATCACTCCAGTCATAGTGGAGATGATGATCACGTAGGATAGGGAACTGGTGCTCTTTTATGCTGCAGCTATCGGGATAATATGACTAAGTCATGTTTATCCGATTATAGAGACTAGTTACCAGAGATCCTATATGTGCTTCGTACGGGGCAGAAACATTCCCAGCCTCAGGCCTTGCACGTGACCATCCAATACTGGATCGACATAAACATATACTATGTATACTACGCTGTATATAGAGCGTATATTCCTTTAAGAATATTTCTGGAGAATTGGGTAGGGATGGCGCTTTACTAGAAGCTAACCTTGTCTCGTAAATCGATAAAATATAGTACTAGGTACGTACGTGTTTGGATAGTCCGACGACCTTATTTACTGCCAACATATCCATAGATCTCATAGGTCGCTTCCCGAAGATTCACCGATGACGTATGACTCGCACTTTATTAATCTGGGATTAATTAGATGAGAGAAAAAATTAATCTGAGATTAATTACAGAGATACATAAAATACTATATAAAGAGAGAGAATGATTAATTTAGAATTAATCGGTAAAATAATATATTCGATATATTAAACGATATTGGATTTCGAAGCGGAATTAAAATTGGATTTTAATTTGGGTAAACGATTTAATTTAGAATTAATTCGTAAGTGACGTGAATAGTAATTTTGTTAGGCATAATTATTTAATTAAATTTGATTTAATTACGTCACAACGGAAAATTCGTTAATTCGGAATTAGCGAATCCGAGCCCATAAGTATTTACGGGGCCGCTCGTGTTTCGAATCGAGTGGGGGCTACAAGTCACATTAAGCGTCAAATCATTAGTCATTCTTGTGATGTAAGTCACATCACTTTGAGTGATTGACATAATGTCACTATTCATGATAGATGTGAGTTGTTGAAAAGCATTTGATGGCTTGAAAGACATATATCATTATTTTAATAAATGGTATTTGACTTTCAAATTTTATGTATTTGATATACAAAAACAAAACAACTCTCACCTCTCTCTCTCTCATGCATTCGGCCAAGGAGGCCATTTTCTCTCTTCTCTCCCTTTTGGTTTTTGAAGCCATTTTTCTTCTTGAATCTTGCTTGGCCGAGAACTAGAAGGAAGCATAGGATGATTTTATTGCAAAATCAAGAGTGCTAGCACACATTTGAGGCATACAAGGTGATAGGGAAACCATCTCATGAGCATGGAATCACCATTGTTGACGCTTGGAGCTTAGAGCACATATGGAGGACAAACTTCCACCTTGGCCGAAAGCTTCATCCATGGAGCACAAAAGTTTTGTTCTTCGACGCATCCAATCCTATCAATGTAAGTATGTTTCCTTCGTACTTCTTGATGTATTCACATGTATTTTCATTGCTTAATATGATCTTAGGATGCTTAGTAAACCCAACAATAACTGTCCAACAATATTATCTCTGTATCTTGTTTGACCCAATGCGGGTACATTTTTGTATTTTGAAACACTCGGTGTTTTATTTATAAAGATGATTTTGAGATATGTTCTGCTGATGCTAATAATGGTCTTATATTTTGAATACAAACAAATCTCAAACATATAATATAACAAACAAAAGGCTTAAACTAAGTAACAAAGATGAAACTTATATGTGGCATTGTCGTCTGGGAATATTAACAGACTCGTATATCCATACTTTCGAAGAGTGGGTACTTGGACGGATTTGATCCAAATTCATATGATGTCTGCGAATCTTGCTTATTAGGTAAAATGCCTAAATCACCTTTTAGCGATAAAGGTGTACATGCCACCGAACTGTTAGCCCTCGTTCATAGTGACATATGTGGGCCCATGTCTAGCCAGGCTAGATGTGGATATGAATACTTTGTAACCTTTACGGATGATGCATCGCGTTATGGTTATGTGTATCTTATGATACACAAGTCAGAAACCTTTAAAAAATTCAAAGAGTTTCGACACGAAGTAGAAAAACAGACCGGTAAAAGTATTAAGACATTACGGTCGGACCGTAGTGGAGAATACTTGAGCAATGAGTTTCTTGACTAATTGAAAGATTATGGTATTCTTTCACAATGGACTCCTCCCGGAACACCTCAGTTAAATGGTGTGTCCGAACGGAGAAACTGAACTTTATTGGATATGGTAAGGTCTATAATGAGTCGCACAAAGCTACCTATTTCCTTCTGGAAATATGCATTGAACAATGCAATACTTATTTTGAATAAGGTTTCGTCAAAGTCGGTTCAATAGACTATGTATGAGACATGGACAGGAAAGAAACCGGGTTTCTCATTCCTGAAGCTTTGGGGATGCTGAGCATACGTTAAACATTAGGAAGGTACCAAATTAGGACCCAAATCGGATAAATGCCTATTTGTAGGTTATCCTTGGGAAACCGAAGGATATTACTTTTAAAACCCACAAGAGAACAAAGTATTTGTTGCTCTATATGCAGTTTTCCTTGAGAGGGAATTCCTTAATGCAGTGGTTAGTGGGAGGAAAGTAGAACTCGATGAAAATCAGAGTGATACTGTTCCTGGCACAGAATCCTTAACGGAACAACAACAGTTCATCAGAGATGAAACTATACCACAACCTTCGAATACACAAGAACCGCGTAGGTCGCAGAGAGTCAGAAACCAACCTGAGAGGTATGGGTTTCTGATCTCACCTCATGTGAATGCCAATCTTATTGAGGAAAATGAACCAGCTACGTATGAAGAAGCGATACAAGATATTGACTCCGCTTTATGGCAAGAAGCCATGAAGTTCGAAATGGATTCCATATACACCAACCAAGTTTGGACATTGGTTGATGCACCAGAAGGCGTAAAGCTTATTGGTTGTAAGTGGATCTTCAAGAAGAAGACCGATATGGATGGCAACATACAAACGTACAAAGCTAGGCTTGTGGCGAAAGGGTATCGTCAACGACATGGTGTCGATTACGATGAAACATTTTCACCAGTTACCATGATTAAATCCATTCGGATTATGCTTGCTATTGCTGCATATTTCGATTACCAAATATGGCAGATGGACGTCAAAATCGCTTTCCTTAACGGAAAACTTTGGAGGATATTTATATGTAACAGTCTGACGATTTTGTAGTACCAAAACTTGCAAACAAGGTTTGTAAGTTAAATCGATCCATTTATGGATTGAAGCAAGCGTTCTTGGAACCAACGTTTTGATGAGATCATCAAAGAATATGATTTCATTCAAAACGAGGATGACCCTTATGTATATAAGAAGGTTAGTGGGAGCACACTGACATTCATTGTCCTTTATGTTGATGTTGTATTGCTTATTGGCAATGACATTCTCATGCTACAATCGGTGAAAGCTTGGCTTTCATTAAAATTCTTCATGAAAGATCTGGGAGAAGCAGCCTATATTCAAGGAATAAAGATCTGCCGGGATAGATCTAGAAAGCTGCTTGAACTCTCTCATAGCACGTACATTGACAAAGTATTGAAGCGATTCAACATGGATCAGTCCAAGAGGGGACTGTTGCCAATGTCACATGACGTCACTCTATCTAAGGACATGTGTCCTAAAACTCAAGATGAGAGAGACCACATGACTCGGATCCTGTTCACCTCGGCAGTCGGATCGATCATGTATGCCAGGATATGCACATGACCTGATGTATCGTATTCTTAGAGCATGTGTAGTCGTTATCAGACCGATCCGGGTGATGGTCATTGGATGGCGGTTAAGAATATCCTTAAGTATCTTAGACGAACTAAGGGTGCCTTCTTAATCTATGGAGATGGAGAACTTAAGGTAACTGGGTATACCGACGTAAGTTTCCAAACCGATAAAGATGACTCTAAGTTGTAATCCATGTATGTATTTTGTTTGAACAACAGAGCAGTAAGCTGGAAATCTTCCAAGCAAGATATTTTTGCCGATTCAACAACAGAAGCGGAGTACATTGCTGCAGATGAAGCAGTAAAAGAGGCAATAACGGGGTAGGAGTAATTCCATTAGCAACTGAGCCCGTCCCATTGTATTGTGACAATAACGGGGCTATAGCGCAGTCTAAGGAACCACAGTCTCATCAACGATCCAAGCATGTTCTTCGATGTTTCTATCTGATTCGTGAGATCATACATCATGGCGATGTGAAGATCGAGAAGGTCGCATCAGATGACAACATTGTAGATCCACATACGAAAGCTATTTCACAGCAAAAGTTTGAACGACATGTACATAGTTAAGGTGTTAGATGCTTGAGTGACTGGCTATAGGCCAAGTGGGAGATTGTTAGATAATTATGACCCATAGCATCATTATTTGTAAAAGACATTATGATTTTTGTACAAATTAACTATGTGACTATGGAAATTGTTATTTTATCATTTTATAATTGGATTACTTAAATATAAAGTGATAAAAGTCCTTATGATTAGTTCCAGATTATAAAGATATAAGACAGTATTAATCCACTAAGGTTTAATCATTAAACATCCATAGTCGTAGTATTATAGAGATTGGACATCGATAATGCGGAATAGACTAGTATTGCACTTGTGCATGTTGTGGGAGCATAACAGCATAGTTCTCATATATTAAGTATTGGATGCTTATGCAAGTGTGATAAGAGGTTTTATTTACCGATGGTACGGAAACAGCTTCGCTCCGGATAGACCCCACGAAATCTCATTGGTTGTATGACAATATGTCTATGGGAATCCGATTCAGGGTAGGTGTATTTGGTCTTAACCTGAGACTCGCATCGTTAATACTTGCGACAATCATTACACTTTAGTTTTGGTCATCCGGGACTTTAACAAGTTCTGTGTACGCCTCTTTTGGGCTTATTGAGAATCGTAGAGTATTGGATGTGATGTCAAGATGGAAGTATCACTTCAGTCATATGAAGATGATGATCACGTATGGATACACAACTAGTACTCTAATGTGTGTTGGAGTTTACTAAGGTCCCAATGATCATTAAACAAGCATGAAATAAGTGTGAATACAAGTCGAGGAAGTTGCGGAATACGTACATCGAGCGGTTGAGCGATACGGCAACGAACAAAACTTATTTTCTACCCATATGGACTGCTCGGCAGTGAGCATAATTTTGTACTCCATTTTTCAATTTTGAGCCAAGTTCCAAGCTCCAAGCTTGCATGAAACGATTCCCGGCTCATGGGTGGACTTCCCTATCACCTTCGTATGTCACTCGGAGTGCTAGCTCTCTTGATTTTTGCCACAAAAATCCACACTATAGCTTCCATCATTCACGGTTTTACAGTAGAAAACAGTGAAGAAAATGCCCTCCATGGGCGTGAAGAAGAGAGGAAAGATGAAGGAGAGAGAGAGATAAAAGTGTTAAGTAAAATTGGTAATTGATTTCTAAAATCAAATACACAATTTTGGTTCCAAAAGTCAAAGCAATCGATGCCCACAAATGCCAACCACACACATCACTCAATCACATCAATCAAGTGTCAAGTCACATCACTCAAGTTGTCAAGTCACATCACTCAAAGTGACAAGTGATTTGACGCTTGAAGTGACTAACGATTTGACATTTGATGCGACTAATGATTTGACGCTTGATTTGACTTGCGTGCCGCACTCGAATTTGAAATGCGAATGCGCTCGCAAATAATCTCGGGCTCGGGTTCGCTAATTCCAAATTAACGAATTTTCCGTTGCGTCGTAATTAAATCTAATTTAATTAAATAATCATGCCTAGCATAATTACTACTAACGTCGCTAACGAATTAATTCTAAATTAATTCGTTCGCCCGAATTAAAATCCAATTTTAATTCCGCGTCGAAATCCAATTTCGTTTAATATATCAAATATATTATTTACCGATTAATTCCAAATTAATCGTTCTATCTCTTTAAATGATATTTTATCCTAGATAAAATATCTCCGCAATTAATACCAGATTAATTTTCTCTCTCATCTAATTAATCCCAGATTAATTAAAGTGCGAGTCATACGTCATCGGTGACTCTTCGGGAAGCGACACATGAGATCACCGGATATGTTGGCAGTAAGTACGGTTGTCGGACTATCCGATCACGTACCTACCAAGTACGATGTTTTACCGATTTACAAGACAAGGTTGGCCTCTAGCAAAGTTCCATGCCTACCCAATTCTCCAGAAATATCCTTACAGGAATAAAGGATCTATATCAGGCGTAGTATACGTGGTATTGCGTATATCGATCCAGTATCGGATGATCACATACGAGGCCTGGGGCTGGAACAGTGTCTGCCCCATACGAAGCATATATCGGATGACAAACAACTAGTCTATTTATTATCGGATAATCATGACCAAGTCATATTATCCCGACGGTTGCAACCTTTATAGAGAACCAGTTTTGTATCACTGCGCGATAATCATCTCCACTATGACTGGAGTGATACTTCCGTCTTGACATCACACCCAACACACTACGATTCTCGATATACCCAGAGGAGGCATACACAGAAACCGGTTAAAGCCCTGGACAACCTAGACTAAAGTATATTGATTGTCGCAAGTATTAGCGGTGCAAGTCTCAGGTTAAGACCAAATACATCTACCCTGATTTCGGACTTCCATAGACACATAGTCATACTACCAATGGAATTCAGAGGGGGTTTATCCAGAGCGAAGCTGTTTCTCATACCATCGGTGAAACACAACCTCATATTACACTTACATGAGTATCCTATACCTAAATATATGAGAACTGTGTCGTTATGCCCTCATAACGCGCACAAGTGTAATACTAGTCTTTTACGTATTTATCGATGTCCAATCTCGATAATACTCTGACTAGGGATATTTAATGATTTATCCTTCGTGGACTGATACTATCTCATATCATTCTCAATCCAGGAACAAATCATAAGGACCTCCTATCATTTATATATCTTGGTGATCTGATCACAAATGATAAGAGCGCAATCTCCTTTGTCACATAGTTAATTTGTACAACAACACAATGATTTGTACAAATAGTGACGTTATGGGTCATAACTATCCAACAATGTGTTGCAACCATCGGGATAATATGACAACGTCATGATTATCCGATTAAAGAGACTAGTTGCTTGTGATCCGATATATGCTTCGTACGGGGCAGACACATTACTCCAGCCCCAGTCTTTGCATGTGACATCTGATACTGGATTGCTATACGCAATACTACGTATTCTACGTCTGACAAAAATTGTATATTCCAGTAAGAATATTTCTAGAGAATTGGGTAGGCATGGTGTTTTACAAGAAGCCAACCATGTCTTGTAAATCGGTTAACACGTAGTACGAGGTACGTACTTAATCGAATAGTCCGATAACCGGATTTACTGCCAACATATCCAGAGGTCTCTTAGGTTGCTTTCCAAAGATTCACCGATGATAGTTGACTTAAATTAGAATTAATCTGGGATTAATTTAGAGAGAGAAAATTAATCTAGGATTAATTGAGGCATTATTTAATCTGGGATTAAATGTGTTCGGAAGAGAAAGCGCGGTTAATTTGGAATTAATCGGTATAATAATTTAATAGTTAAATTTAATTTTCTATTTAATTTATTGATATGGGCTAAAATTAATATATCGGATATATTAATTGGAATTATATTTCAATACGAAATTAAAATCGGACTTTAATACATGCCAACAGATTAATTTAGAATTAATTCGTAAATGGCATTCGTAATAAATTTACGAGGCGTTGTTATTTAATTAAATTAGATTTAATTATTTAGTGACGAAAATTCATTTAATCGGATTAAACGGATCCGAGCCACGGTAAATATTCGTAGAAACCGTTTGAATTTTGAATTCAAAAGTGGGGCCCACTTCACATGTGGTAGTTGGGAGAGTGGTTGGCATTTATGCCAAACCACCAACTTTCCAAACACTTAGAAATGGTTTTGGTGGAACCATTTACCCAACCACCTTGTTTAGGTGAAATGGGTAAATTGGTTTTACCAAAAGCCATCTCTCTCGCACTTTCAACACACACAACTCAAAATCAAACCCTAGAGGCACCAAATGGACGTGAACCTCTCATCTCCATCTCTTTGTTTTTATTGCAAGATCAAAGAAGCTAGCACTTCCAAAAGTCTTCAAAGGTGATAGGGAAACAACTTAAAGCTTGGAATCAACATACAAAGGTTGGATCTTGGAGATCTCTTCTCAAATTTTTGAAATTCCAAACCGTTCATTGTAAGTATTTTCTGTAACTTATAATGAATTAATTCACACACATTCATGCGCAATAGATCCTTGGCATGTTCTAGGAACACTAACACTCAGAATGTCAAGACTTGGCTAAAGGCTTCTGGAGGTGTGAAGAAGAAGAAGAGAAAGGGCAAGGCCAAATCATCAAAGTCTTCTAGGAAGGCAAAGGACAAATCCCAAGATATCTGCCTACATTGTGGCAAACGGGATCACTGGAAGTGTGATTGCCGTGAGTGCAAGGCGCATATGAAGGAAGTGAAAGCGGGCAAGACACCGGCTTCAGGTATCTTTGTTATTGAAATAAACATGTCTACTTCTAGTTTTAAAAATTAGATTTTTTATTATGGATGTGGTACTCATATATGTACTGTTGACGGCTGATTTTGGTCTCAGGGCAATATGAGAATATTACTCCCGAGGCAATCCTCCTTCAATAGTAAATTTGTTTGGTTATGGGGGAACCAAAAGCAAACTTAGCAAAAAAATAGATATATACGCCAATCGACAAAGAGATTTAACGTGGTTCGGCGGATTAGATCCAACCTATGTCCACGGACACAAATCGAACGATCTTTTATTACTGAGATATACGTCTCTGATATCTCTTGTGTTTTTTACAAGTTTTACAATAATGATTCTGATGGCCTTTACGCCTACTCTTCCCTTCTATTTATAATAGTGAAGAAATCAGATTTCTTCTCTTACAAGGATTCCTAGTTGAAACAATTTCTTGTTTCTATTAGGATCCTTAGTCAGAAACTACTTTCATTCCCTTTATCCTACTGGGACACTAACTCATCAGTTTACCTCATGAAAGTAGGATAACTTATCATCTTATCCGTAAAAATGAGGTATCTTATCTTCTGGAGCATGGCTCGCCATATGCTCGGTCTTCGTGAGGTCGGCCATAATGGTCTGTTGAACTGAGAATGTTGTTGTCGATCCGATAATTGCCCGGTCATATGAACTCAAGTGCTCGGTTACCGATCATAATGTGATCGGCCACTTACTATTTGGCTCTTAGTGGTCGGGTCGGCATTAATGATCTCAATCAAGAAGGGAATTACCTTTTTACCCCTTCCATTCTGTTTAAACATCATAGGACTCGAAAATACCGCTAACATCTGTCCCCTAGAGTATACGAGTTGGTGTCGGGAACTGTAAAAAGAATAGTCTTCCTGATGGAGTGATGGCTGACCATTTACGAAGAGAAGTTTATTGACGTGTTGCCATAATGTCCTCGGTTCGACCAAGATTCTCGGTCGGATTCTTTTCTCCTGCACAAAATCCTTTCACCGCCCATTTGGAGACTTTTTCTCGAGACGCGCAACCGTCACAACCATTTAAATGCCCATCAAATCATTTCTAGGGTTGCTTCTGAGTTTGACATCTGTCAATCATCAACCGGCTTCCCGCCAAAAGGTAGATAATTTTGACCATTCACTGCTGATACCAAAGTTCATCTAATCTTAACCGTTCATTCAATCTCATAAAATTACTTCCGAAGCTGACACATGGCACACATCCAAGACCCTTTCATGATCTAACGGTCACGAATGCTCCGTCGTGACCAAAAGAAGACGAATCGACCTCCTTTGTATCTGTTTGGCAAAATTTCACCTAACTGCAAGCACTCATCTTCTCTCCAACTGTGCAACGTTCGATTCAGTGCAACCAAAGCTTTTCAACTTATTTCTCTTCAGTCTTCAGAAGAAAAATCAAGTAAGTCTCTTGAGCGGCCTCTTCGTTTGCTGTTTGCTTTCTCTATATCTTTTTGTGTGTTTGCTCCGAGTTCCGTGCTTTTAGATGATGTTGTATTTAGGGAGAGATTTATCTTTCAATGGATATTGCTAGGGCGCTTAGAACCCATAGGCTTAGTTTTCCCGTAGTCTAAGGATAACTATGGAATCCCTTGGGGTTTTCGAATTTTGCTGTAGACTGACCTCCCCCTTCTTTCTTATTTCCCGGATGTCAGGGATGTCTGTCAATGAATCTTCCTTGGCAACCCCTGCTGAGCCTTCAACTTCCCCTGCCATAGAGCTCTCCTCGGGTTCGGGGGCACCAAGCATAGAGGACCTCGATACTACCTCTAACCCTTCTGAAGTCGAAGAAGATACTTACCATCTTCGGATTCCGCGAAATGACCCAGAGCCCGGTGAATTTAACTATTCGGGTTTAGATATGGATCGACCTTCCAAAATAACTGAAGACGACCTGGAGCTGATCCGACAGTGATACGATATCCCAATCGATATCGCCCTGGAGGTTCCTGGACCGCTGGATCGTGCTAGTCGCCCCGATGAGGGTTCAGTGGCTTTACTCCCGGCTTTCTTTGAGTGTGGACTCTGGCTGCCACTTCAGCGTTATTTTGCCCGGATGCTGGCCGAGATTGAGATTGCTCCTTGTCAATTAAGTTTGAATAGTTGAAGGATCCTGGCTGGGCTGCATGTGATTTGGCATCGGACGGGGCTCGACGAACCTTCTCTTGAAGAGGTGAAGAGGTTATATCGATTGAAGGCCAACCCAAGGACGCACCATGGTTGGTACTACCTTTCTGCTTATGTTGACTCCTCCAACGTCGTCGGTAAACTCCCCGACTCCAACAAAAACTTCAAGGATTTATGGTTCTGGGCAATAGGAGATTGGAGGCGGGTCTTGAGATCCCATGAAGAGGAGATTTCAGTCCTGGATACCTTCAAAGCGGGAGGTTAGGAATCTAACCCTTAGTTTTTCTGCTCTTGTTTTTATGATAGGACTCTAACTTCTTTGACCCTTCCCAGCTTGCTGGAGGGACGCTCCCAATGTCGCTCATCAGGTTCGGGTGCGGGTAAGCTGAGTTCGGTGATACGCCGATCATTGGAAGGAGTTGGTTAATGATGTAGCCTTTGTTGAGTCTGGCCTCATTCCGGTCGCTCCTCCGAAGGTCCAGGGGCGGATAGGTAGATCTTACTAACCTTCTAACCCGTCCCCTTTTTTGCTTGGTGTGATGCTATCTTGAATTTATTCAGATTCCGGACTGACCACCTCTTTTGCCTTTATTTGCAGGGATGTCGAGAAGGCCGAAATATCTGGAGCAATTGACCGGTGCAGTAAAGAAAACCAGCCATATTGGGGCCGGGTCATCTCGGAAACGGCCGGCAACTACCGAGCTCACAAAGGTGTCTGAAGAGGCAGCTCCGCCGACTGATCAAATCTTGTCTCCGCCTTCCCGGGCGTCGCCAACTATCTCTGCCCCACCTCCCAACCCTACAAAGTCTACTAAGAAGAGGAGACGTCTGATTGGGGTGGAGGAAACCGAGTTGGTCCGGGAGATAGAAGAAGAACAAATTCTGAGCAAAAAGTAGCCAGCTCGGAAAGAAAGGAAGACGCCCGAGAGCCCTTCCAAAAAACGGAAGGGTGTCGTGATCCTTGGCGTAGATGATCTCGGTCCGGATATTATGGAGGCTATTTCTCACCTGGTGCCGGCCTTTAACGAACTGGCTGAGGCGGTCTCCTCAGAAAAGATTTCGAGATACGAAGATGTCTCTCCTGAGGACGTGGTTACCGGGTTGTGCTCTCAGATGGAAAAGGTAACCGCCCTCATTTTCTTTTATATATATATTCCCGTTCTGAGCTTTTTACTTAACCTAACTCTTGAATTCATATTTTCTCTAGGCAGACGACCTATCTGGCGCCAAAAACAAGGATCTCCTCTTGAGCCTTCTATCTGAGGGCGGCCAAGCCCAGAGGCTTCAGAACCGTCTCACCGAGATGGAAACCGAGCTGGCTAACAAAGAAGAAGCCATAAAGAATCTGGAGCTGGGTGCAGTCGAAGCCCACACAACAAACAAAGCTCTTAAGGCCGCCGCCTCTCTGGAGAGAAAAAATGGCGAGCTTGCTAAGCAGGATTGGAAAACTACCAAGAGGGAATTGGAGGCTGCCTAGGTTGACAACCGGATTTTGAAGGTGGATGTGTGCAGCGTCGAGTCCAAATTGAGGCCAAATGATGAAGAGTTGGCACGGGTCCATGACGAGTTTAAGAGATAGGAGGCTGAGTTGGAGGCCGAGAGAGAGATGCGATCTGTCTTGAGGGGGTCAGGGATTGTGCTGAAATTATCCCGCTGGTACTGCCCGACCTGGATATGGGGCCTATCCATGCGGTAATTCACTTTTGTAAATGAGAGATATCACAAGAAGAGTTTCAGAAGTGCTACCCCCTTCTCCCGAGGAAGTAATGGATCCCAACCCGATCTCGATTGCCCCGGTACTCCCTACTCCTGACAAGGACCGACCTGAGGTTCCTGCTCCCGTTCCGAAAGCTATGGTTACCGGGGTTCCCCAGGTCATTGACGTGGAAGCCGCCGTCCTTCCTTCTGAAGCTGAGCCAAGCCATTCACCATCTGGGCTTGTTGAGGAAGAATAATTGCCCCTGCACGGGCTGATTGATGAGGGTAAATCGAACGGGGCCCTATGTATACTTGAGAGTATATTCACTACTTTTCCTGTAATAACTTTCGTAATCATATTTATATGTTTTTTTGTGTGGTCTATCTCACTTTTCTCTTTCACAATCTTGCTCCGAATAATCTCTTACGAACGATCACTCAAGGCCTGGCCATGGGGTGACAACCCGAGCTGGGGAGTTAGGTAACGTGGTGAAACGCAACCTGACTCCGAGCTAGTAGAGACACTTGGCCCTGGGGGAATATTGGTCCCCATCCCAATCAGATAGACTCGGTAGGACGTAACCCGACCCCGAGCTGAGAGAAATATTTGGCTCTGGGGGAATGTTACGTCCCCAGTCCAAAGGAGTTGACTCGATGGGACGTCGGTGAAACGAAATCCATCCCCAAGCTGAATAACCAACCGACCTTGGCCGAACGAGATCCAAACCTGAGCCAAGTAATCAAGTGGCCTCGGCGGAACGAAATCCAACCCCGAGCCAAATAATTCTTGGGACTTGCTCAGGAGGGAAGTGAATCGACCTTTTAAAGCCTTACCGGATCTGGCGCGGGTGTCCTCTTGCCAGACCAGCGAAAAATAAAAAACAAAAATTCTGGAAAATAAAATCAAAAGGCGGGGTGACTTAGCACTTATCCCAAAACAAAATATTAAAGTGTAAACAACAGCACGGATGTCTCAAAATAGCGTCCTATCCGAGGCCTCCAAAACACAATTCTGAACCTTTCAATTCAGAGTCCCGGCGAACCAGGATTTAGATCAGAGAGCGTTTTGAATGGTAATGGCACATCCTCCGTACTTCAGGTCTCGATGGAGCCTGTGTACTGTTTGAGGGCTCATCCTTACAACGCTAGAGCAAGCATATGCTACAAGGGCACAATCCATCCTCGTGTTATACTTCTCTTGGATCCAAGTGATCAAATTGGGATCAAAGAGTGTCCGAGGCATTAAGGGCAAATTCCTCATCATGCTCGGTAACACTGGAGCAAGCAAATTCCACAGGGGGTATTATCCATCCCCGTGCTATGCTTCTCACGGATCCAAATGATCGAATAGGTGAGGATCAGAGAGTGCCCGAAGCATTAAGGGCATATTCCTCCTTATGCTCGGTAACACTGGAGCAAGAAAACGCCACGGGGGTATCATCCATCCCCATGCTATGCTTCTCACGGATCCAAATGATCGAATAGTTGAGGATCAGAGAGTGCCCGAAGCATTAAGGGCATATTCCTCCTTATGCTCGGTAACACTGGAGTAAGCAAACGCCACGGGGGTATCATCCCTCCCCGTGCTATGCTTCTCGCGGACCCATTGGTCAGGCAAGATGTACGGGAATGCGTTTCCCACCGTTGTCATTACCAATCTGGCTTGGCCGGCCATCTCGTGTTGGCACTTCTTCCCTACAATTGTTATCTCGAGTCATCCTTCTTAAGCGTACCTCATAGGGTGGTCGTGCTCCAGCTTAGGGAGTTTGATGTCATCACGAAGGGTCCGCGTGTTTCCTTATGCGTTCATCCCTTGATGTAGTCATGATCCTCCAACATTTAAATGAGTTAAGTCAGAGGTCTCTTGCCCGGGATGTTGATGATAGAATCTGTGATTGGCGGGTTAAGGGTTTGATGCCCTGGCCCCAGATTATCCCTCCAAATCGAGCATGTCCCCGGAATTTTGAATATGGCTTTCAGTTTTAATTAAAAAGGTGGGTGGAAAAAAGAGAAAGTTTTATTCATATCCGGGGACCTACGGTCCTTCCTACAACTCTCCGCGGGACATTTCGAGAGATGCTTTACATTGAGCTTCTAACCCTTGTCTGGTCGCTGTGAAAAAAGGTATAATCTACTGAAAGTACTTCCTTAACATCTCGGCATTCCAAGGTTTCTTTAGTCGTGTGTCATCCAGCTGTTCTAAAATGTAGACCCATGGCTTTACTACTTCTACTATCTTGTAGGGCCCTTCCCACTTGGCACCTAACGAACCTTCCTCCGGCCTTCAGGTGTTCAGGGTGACCTTTCTAAGTACAGGTCGCCGGGAAGAAAGGTACAGATCTGAACTTTTTTGTTGTAGAAGTGGACCATTCTTTGTTGATAGATTGATGCCTTCATGGCCGACTTATCCCTCTATTCTTCGATCAGGTCGAGGTGACTTCTGATAAGTTCTTCATTCTGCTCGTCTTCGAAATGTCGGACCCTGTGGGTAATTATTCTGATCTCTGCTGGAATGACTGCTTCGCATCCGTATGATAAGGAAAATGGAGTTTCTCCTGTGGAATTTTTATAGGTTGTCCGATATGCCCACAGCACCTCCGGTAATTATTCGACCCATAAGCTTTTGCAGGATCCGAGTCGAGCTTTAAGATTTTACTTCAACCTGCCCGTTTGTCTTGGGATGGCCTGGTGAGGTGAATTTTAAGGCGATCTGGAGGTCTTCACAGAGCTTCCTGAAGCCTCTACTATCGAACTGTTTCCCATTGTCGGTGATGACGGCCCGAGAGATTCCAAACCTGCAGATAATATTTTTCTTCAAAAACTCTGTAGCTTTCTTTTTTGTGATGGTGGACAGGGGTTCAGCTTCCACCCATTTAGTGAAATAGTCTATGGCCACAATGGCGTACTTTGTCTGTCCTCGCCCTCTCGATATTGGTCCGATGATATCTAGTCCCATTGAGCGAATGGCCAGGGACTGGACATAGTGGTTAACTGCTCTGCTGGTTGGTGATGAATATTGGCATTCTTCTGGCATCCTTCGCATTTCTGGGCCACTCTCATACCGTCATGATGCATAGTTGGCTAGTAGAACCCTTGCCTTAAAGCTTTAAAGGCGATCGACTGTCCTCCGGTGTGACTCCCACAGATGCATGCATGTATTTCCCTGAGTACGTAATCGGCTTCTTCCGCTAAACATCTCATGAGGGGTACTGTGTAGCCCCTTCGGTAAAGCACCCCTTCGATCAGGGAAAACTTGTGTGCTTTTGAATTTTAGTTTCCTGGCTTCTTTCTTGTCCTCGGGTGTCTCCCCCGTTTCCAAGTATCTCTTGATTGGCCGTATCCATGAGGCTTCGCCTTCCTTATCCAACACTTTTATTTCGAGTTCTCTGACGCTTTTTTCTCGGAGGCAAATCAGAGGGACTATTCTGGGATTTTCTGCTTTTATCGAAGATGCGAGCCGTGCCAAGGAGTCTGCTTCACAGTTGTTTTCTCGACCGACTTGTTCAAAGTGTACGTCCCCCATTTTTTCTATCAGCCTTTTCACTTCAGCTAGGTAGGCTATCATACTTGGCTCCCTGGCTTGAAATTCTCCCCTCAGCTGTTGAACAGCCAGTTGAGAGTCGCTTCTTACTACTACGTTGTGGACTCTTATCACCGTGCATAGCCTTAAACCGGCCAGGATTACCTCATATTCTACTTCATTATTTGTGGCCTCGAAGGCAAATCTCAAGGCGAATAGTACTTCTTCACCTTTTTCATTTTTCAATACGATCCCGGCGCCGTTGCCCTGTGAGCTGGCAGACCCATCTACCGACATCTCCCATTTGTATTCTCCTATCGTCAAGACCTGGGGTTCCGTGAATTTCACAATAAAATCTGCCAGAGCCTGCCCCTTTACGGCTGCCCTCTGGCGGTAAGAAATGTCGTATTCACTTAATTCCACCGACCATTTCATTAACCTGCCCGAGACCTCTGGTTTCTGTAGGATCTACCTTAGGGGATAGTCGGTGTAAACCCCACTAGGATGGGCCTGGAAATAAGGCCGTAACTTCCGGGCTGCAGTGACTAGTGATAAGGAGACTAGTTCAGGTGCCGGATATCTGGTCTCAGCGTCTAACAAGGCTTTGTTGACATAATACATCGGCCTCTGGACTTTATCGGCCTCTTGAATTAACACCGAACTTACTGCATGCTCCGAAACAGCTAGATATAAGTATAGGGTTTCTCCTGGGCGGCTTGGCTAGAAGCGAGGGCTGTGTTAGGTACTGCTTTAATTGTAGGAAGGCTTCCTCGCATTCTGGCGTCCAGTTGACTTCCTTTTCTGTTTTCTTGACGATTTTGAAGAAGGGGTGGCACTTGTCGGTTGCTTGGGAGATAAATCGATTGAGCGCTGCCATCTTGCCGGTTAGGCTTTACACTTCTTTTACCGTCCTGGGAGATTTTAAGTCCAGTACGGCTTGGATCTTCTGTGGGTTTACTTCAATGCCTCGGGAGCTTTCTATGTAGCCCAAAAACTTCCCCGATGCCACTCCGAAAGCACATTTCTCTGGGTTGAGCTTCAAGTCATGTTTCCTCAGCAACTCAAAGGTTTTCCTTAGATCGGTCAGGTGAAATCCCGGTTCTTTAGACA
This sequence comes from Zanthoxylum bungeanum, assembly GCA_019454045.1. NCBI lineage: Eukaryota > Viridiplantae > Streptophyta > Magnoliopsida > Sapindales > Rutaceae > Zanthoxylum > Zanthoxylum bungeanum. The sequence continues at coordinate 23,931 of SKCR01023033.1, read as the reverse complement.
TTGTTATCATGTCATTAACATATACTAGCATTGATGTGCCAATGAGCAGCTTGAAGATTTTGTTAACCAGCCTTTGAAAAGTTGCTCCTGCGTTTTTCAGCCTGAATGGCATTACTTTATAACAGTAAAGCCCCTGATCGGTAACAAAGGTTGTCTTTTCTTCGTCCGCATGATGCATCTAGACCTGGTTATATCCTGAGAAGGCGTCCATGAAGCTTAGCAGTCCCTAGCAAGCTGTCGCATCTACCAACTGATCTATGTTCGGTAGTGGGAAGCTGTCTTTTGGGCATGCTTTGTTGAGGTCGGTGAAGTCCACGCACATTCTCCATTTTCCATTGGGTTTTTTCACCAATACCACATTTGATACCCACTCCGGGTATTTCACTTCTCTGTGATGAAACCGGCTTTTAACAATTTTTCCACCTTGTCGGCTACCGCCCTGCATAGTTCTTGATTAAAGGTTCTTCTTTTTTGTTTGACTGGCTTTTGTGACGGGTTTACTGCCAAGCGGTGACTGATGAACTTTGGATCAATTCTGGGCATGTCGTATATCCCCACACGAAGATGTCCGGGTACTCCTCTAGGCACTTCCACAGGCCTTGTTTTCAGGACCTTGTCTAGGTCTTCCCATTATTTTATATTCTTCATCGGTCCGAAAAGTTCTATTACCTCTAATTCCTCGACTGCCCCTAGTCGGGTGACTTTTTTTTGCCGAGGACTTGCGTCTTCGCTTATTTCTTCCATGCTTTCATACCTTTGCCTTTTCCGGGTATTTGCTTTGATGCAGAGGGTTTCCTTTGAGAGGGTGGCGAAACAGCTCCGAGCCACCTTCTGACTTCCGCACACGATTCCAATTCCTTCTCGGGTGTGGAACTTTAGTTTTAAGTAGTAGCAAGACATGGCGGTCTTTTTCTTCATCATGAAAGGCCGACCAACAATGACTTGGTAACTGCTCATGCAGTCCACCACTGTGAAATTTATCATAATCGTCCGAGTCCGGGGGCGAGTCCCGATCGTCATTGCTAATTGTATCCTTCCTAGAGGGATGACTGTTGATCCCCCGAAGCCGTATAGGGGAGTCCCATCGTTGGTTAAAGCCGCGTATTCCACTCCAAGTCCGACCAGAGCATCTTTGGAGATTATATCTACTGCACTTCCGGGATCCACCAGGATTCTATCTACTTCGGACCCGCCGATTGTTTCCTTGATTATTAGTGCATCATCGTGGGGGAAACTTACTCCCGGAGCATCTTCGTCCGTGAAAATTATCGGTACCGACCGATATCCTTGTATCCCCTATGACTACTCTATTTCGAACACTTCTGGCCCCCGAAGCCGACTATAGTTTTTTCTTGACCGGTTAGAGTCTCCGGCCAGTGTCCTTCCCCCTGCGATGATGTTTACCTGTCGGCGTTGTGTTCTCTGTCTAGCTTCCTTTACTTCATGGTTAATATAATTATTTAGATATTCATTCCGTGCCAAGTCTTCCATTTGTTCTCGCAAATCTTTGCACTCGTTCGTCGTGTGTCCCTTCAGATTATGATGCACACAATAGGATTTTTTATTCCTTTTATCTGGGGGGAATCTTCTGAGGTCAGGCTCGATCAGGAGGCCTCTTCCCTGGATCTCCATGACGATTTGCCCTAGTGATTTGTTTAAAGGAATGTATGCTTCTTCTCTGACTACATGGTTCACTTGGGTCAAGATTCCTTTTTCCCGGTTGTTCCGAGGTACCGGCTTGAATTCCCTTCGCCTTGGGGTGGTTTTTTGAACTCCCTGTCCGGTCTACGAAAAGCTTATGCCTTCATCGTCCTCTCTCTGATGGTTGTCCCCCTCTGGGAACGTTTCTCCTCGTTTTCCAATGAAACGAACTTCCAGGCTATTTCAAGAGCAGTGGCATAGTCTGGTGTATCCTGGATTCTCAAGTGGGTCTATAGTTTTCCGACCTTCAAGGCTCCTTTCAAACTTTCTAAGGCCTCGAGCAATTTGTATCCTCCGACCTCGAGTACCATAGTATGGTACTGCTAGATAAAAGTTTTCAAGGGTTCATCGTCCCCTTGCTTTATGAGTCTTAACTCTCCGATTGTCCTCTTTGGGACGCAGGCCCCTTTGAAATGCCGAACAAACGACTTACTGAGTTGTGTGAAGTTTCCGATGCTCCATGGGGCTAGACTCCTGAACCATAGAATGGCTGATCCCCATAAGGTTATGGGGAATACTTTGCACAATGCATCCCCTGTTACCCATTGGACTTCTATTAATAGGACAAAATTTTCAATGTGGGATTTTGGGTCGGTGTGGCCTTTGTAGGGTGTCATGGACGGCATGTTGAATCGTCTTGGGAATTTTACCGACCTTATTTCTTTCGTGAGGGGAGATTCTCCTCATTGTCCCGGGCATCTCCTTTGTCGGTCTTGAGGTTCACTCCCCACTTGGCTATCTCTTTACTCACCCAAGATCTCATATTACTATCTGTGCTACTATGCCTCCTCTTGTGGCCTTCTTCATGTCTATTTTCCCGGGCGTGGAGCTCTTCATGATTCGAGGTTTCCCGTTCAGTACCACCATACTCCCTATCCCTCCTTCTGGTGATACGATGGCTATCATAGGAGGAGTTTGGAGACTGTCCTCCTTCTTCTTCTTCCCACGTATCTTCTATTTGTGACTCTTTTCCGACCACCATGGATTTTATCCCGTAGAGGCCTCTTTTTCTGGGTTCATCGTCTCCACTCATTTCTACAATCCTTTTTCCTTCTGCTATCTTGCCTCTTCTCCAACTGGTTCCGGCTTTAAGTCTCTCGTTGTTCATCGCTTCCATTCTCTCCAGTCGGTCCATCATGGATTTTATAAGGGCTTGATTTTCCTCATTATCTCTCCTCATGCTTTCTTCCATCTTCTCTATCCAATCCGTAGTTGAATTCCCTGAAGATTGGTGATTTCCGCCTTCTGCCATCTTCTTACTATGTGAACTGCTTATTGTTAAGTTCCCCATAGACGGCGCCAACTGTTGACGGCTGATTTTGGTCTCAGGGCAATATGGGAATATTACTTCCGAGGCAATCCTCCTTCAATAGTGAATTTGTTTGGTTATGGGGGAACCAAAAGCAAACTTAGCAAAAGACAGATAAATACGCCAATCGACAAAGAGATTTAACGTGATTCGGCGGATTAGATCCAACCTACGTCCACGGACACAAATCGAACGATCTTTTATTACTGAAATATGCTTCTCTGATATCTTGTGTTTTTACAAGTTTTACAATAATGATTCGGATGGCCTTTACGCCTACTCTTCCCTTCTATTTATAATAGTGAAGAAATCAGATTCCTTCTCTTACAAGGATTCCTAGTTGAAACAATTTCTTGTTTCTATTAGGATCCTTAGTCAGAAACTACTTTCATTCCCTTTATCTTACTGGGACACTAACTCATCAGTTTACCCCATGAAAGTAGGATAACTTATCATCTTATCCGTAAAAATAGGGTATTTTATCTTCTGGAGCATGTCTCGCCATATGCTCGGTCTTCGTGAGGTCGGCCATAATGGTCTGTTGAACTGAGAATGTTGATGTCGATCCGATAATTGCCCGGTCATATGAACTCAAGTGCTCGGTTACCGATCATAATGTGATCGGCCACTTACTGTTTGGCTCTTAGTGGTCGAGTCGGCATTAATGATCTTGGTCAAGAAGAGAATTACCTTTTTACCCCTTCCATTCTGTTTAAACATCATAGGACTTGAAAATATCGCCAACATGTACTGATGTGCAGGATCTACGGATTAGCAGGAGATTGACTTCATGAGAGATCGACCTCCGAGTTAGAAATGGGACTAGAGTTGCCGTTTTGGCTGATGGGACCTATATTTTGGAACTGTCCTAAGGGCATGTACTTACTTTAACAGACTGTTATTATATACCTAGTTTGACTAAAAATATTATATATGTAGCTTGTTTGACCCATTGTGGGTATACCTTTATATTCATGAACACATGGTGTTTTGTTTATAAAGATGATTTTGAGATATGCATTGCTGATTTAAATAATGGTCTTTATATTTTGAATATAAATGAATCTTAAACATATAACATGACAAGTAAAAGGCTTAAAATGAGTAAAACAGATGCAACTTATTTGTGACATTATCGTCAGGGACACATAAACAAGACTCATATATCCACAATTTCGAAGAGTGGATATTTGGACGGATTTGATCCAAATTCATATGACGTCTACGAATTTTATTTATTATGCAAAATGCCTAAACCGCCTTTTACCGGTAAAAGTGTACGTGCCACCGAATTATTATCCCTCATTCATAATGACGTATGTGGGGCCATGTCTAGCCAGGCTAGAGGTGGACATGAATACTTCGTAACCTTTATGGATGATGCATCATGTTATGGTTATGTGTATCTTATGAGACACAACTCGGAAACTTTTGGGAAATTCAAAGAGTTTCGACACGAAGTAGAAAAATAGACTGGCAAAAGTATTAAAATATTACGGTCCGAACATGGTGGAGAATACTTAAGCAATGAGTTTCTCGATTACTTGAAAGAATATGGTATTCTTTCACAGTGGACTCCTCCCAGAACACCTCAATTAAACGGTGTGCCCGAACGGAGAAACCGAACTTTGTTGGACATGGTAAGGTCTATGATGAGTCGCACTGAGCTACCAATTTCCTTATGGGGATATGCATTGAACAGTGCAATACTTATTTTGAATAAGGTTTCGTCAAAGTCTGTTGGACAGACTCCATATGAAATATGGACAGGAAAGAAATCAGGTTTCTCATTCCTGAAGATTTGGGGATGTTTGACATACGTTAAATATTTGGATGGTACCAAACTAGAACCCAAATCGAATAAGTGTCTATTTGTAGGTTATCCTAGGGAACCAAAGGATATTACCTCTACAACCCACAAGAGAACAAGGTATTTGTTGCTCTACATGCGATTTTCCTCGAAAAGGAATTCCTAAATACAATGGTAAGAGAGGGAAAGTAGAACTTGATGAAAACCGTAGTGATACTGTTCCTGACACTGATTCCCCAACGAAATATGAACAATTCATCAGTGATGAGACTGTACCACAATCTTCTCATACATAAGAACCGCGTAGGTCAGAGAGAGTTAGAAAACAACCTGTGAGGTATAGGTTTTTGATCTCGCCTCACGTAGATATTAATCTTATTGAGGATAATGAGCCGGTTATGTATGAGGAAGCGATTTAAGGTATCGACTCCGCTTTATGGAAAGAAGCCATGAAGTCCGAAATGGATTCCATGTATACCAACCAAGTCTAGGCACTGGTTGATGCACCAGAAGGCATTAAGCCGATTGGTTGTAAATGGGTTTTCAAGAAGAAGACGGACATGGATAGCAACATACAAACTTACAAATCTAGGCTTGTAGCGAAAGGGTATCGTCAACGACATGTGTGTCGATTATGACGAAACTTTTCACCTGTTGCCATAATTAAATCCATTCAGATAATGCTTGCTATTGCTGCATATTTCGATTACGAAATATGGCAGATAGACGTCAAAACTGCTTTTCTTAACGGAAACCTTTTGAAGGATGTTTATATGCAACAACCTGACGGTTTTTTCGTACCAAAACATGCAAACAAGGTTTGCAAGTTAAATCGATCCATTTATGGATTAAAGTAAACATCGTGTTCTTGGAATCAATATTTTGATGAGATCATAAAATGATATGATTTCATTTAAAACGAAGATGATTCTTGTGTATATAAGAAGGTTAGTGGGAGCGCACTGACATTCATTGTCCTTTACATTGATGATATATTGCTTATTGGCAATGACATTCCCATGCTACAATCGGTTAAAGCTTGGCTTTTATTAAAATTCTCCATGAAAGATCTGGGAGAAGCAGCCTTTATTTTGGGAATAAGGATCTATCGGGATAGATCTAGAAAGCTGCTTGGACTCTCCCAGAGCTCATACATTAACAAAGTATTGAAGAGATTCAACATGGATCAGTCTAAGAGGGGACTATTACCAGTGTCACATGGTGTCTCTCTATCTAGGGACATTTGTCCTAAAACTCAAGATGAGAGAGACAACATGAGTCGGATTCCGTTCGCTTCTGTAGTCAGATCGATCATGTATGCTATGATATGTACGCAACTTGATGTCTCGTATGCTTTGAGCATGTGTAGTTGCTATCAGGCCGATCCAAGTGATGGTCACTGGGTTGCGGTTAAGAACATCCTTAAGTATCTTAGACGAACTAAGGATGCTTTCTTAGTCTATGGAGATGGAGAACTTGAGGTAACTGGGTTTACCGATGCAAGTTTCCAAACTGATAAAGACGACTCTAAGTCACAATCTAGGTACATATTTTGTTTGAGCAACAGAGCAGTAAGATGGAAATCTTCCAAGCAAGAGACTGTTGCCGATTCAATAATAGAAGCAAAATATATTGCTGCAGCTGAAGTAGCAAAATAGGCAGTTTGGATCCGTAAACTCATAATTGGATTATGAGTAATTTCGTTAGTAGCTAAGCCCATTCCTTTGTATTGTGACAATAACGGGGCTATACCGCAGGCTAAGGAATCGCGGTCTCATTAATGATCCAAGCAAGTACTTCGATGTTTCCATCTGATTCATGAGATCATTCATCTTGGCGATGTGAAGATCGAAAAGATCACTTCAGATGACAACATTGCAGATCCGCTAACGAAAGCTATTTCTCAGTAAAAATTTGAGCGACATGTACATAGTTCAAGTGTTAGATACTTGAGTGATTGGCTATGAGCCAAGTGGGAGATTATTGGCCAATTTGACCAATAGCATCACTATTTGTAAAAGACATTGTGGTTTGTGTACAAATTAATTATGTGACAAATGAAATTGCTATTTTATCATTTTATAATTAGATTACTAGAATATATAAATGATGAAAGTCCTTATGATTAGTTCCGGATTAATAAGATATGAGACAGTATTAATCCATGAATAATTTAATCATTAAATATCCCTAGTCGTAATATTATCGAGATTGGACATCGATAATACGGAATAGAGTAGTATCGCACTTGTGCGCGTTATGGAAGCTTAACGACATAGTTCTCATATATTTAAGTATTGGATACTTATGCAAGTGTGATAGAAGGTTTTGTTTACCGATGGTGTGAAAATAGCTTCGCTCTAGATAGACCCATCGGAATCTCATTGGTAGTATGACTATGTGTCTAAAGGAATCCGCATCAGGGTAGGTGTATTTGATCTTAACCTGAGACTTGCATCGCTAATACTTGCGACAATCAGTACGCTTTGGTTTTGGTCATCCGAGGCTTTAAAAATTTATGTGTACGCCTTTTCTGGGTTTACTGAGAATCGTAGTGTATTGGGTGTGATGTCAAGATGGAAGTATCACTTCAGTCATATGGAGATGATAATCACGCAGAGATACAAAACTTGTACTTTTATATACTGCATCTATCGGGATAGTATGACAAGGTCATGATTATCCGATTAAAGAGACTAGTTGCTAGTGATCCGATATATGCTTCATATGAGGTAGACACAATTCTAGCCCCAGGCCTAGCATGTGACATCAGATACTGGATCGTAATACGCAATATATAGTATACTATACCTGATATAGATTATATATTCTTTGTTGAATATTTCTGGAGAATGGGTAGACACGGTGTTTTGCTAGAAGCCAACCATGTCTTGTAAATCGGTAAGAACGTGATACGGGGTACGCATGTGTTCGGATAGTCTGACAACCGTATTTACTACCAACATATCCAGAGATCTCTTGGGTCGCTTCCTGAAGATTTACCGATGACATTTGACTCGAACAGAATTAATCTAGGATTAATTAAGAGAGAGAAAATTAGTCTGGGATTAATTGCGACAAGAATTTATCTGGGATAAAATTCGATTAAAAGAGAGAACAAGATTAATTTGGAATTAATCGATTAAATAATATATTGGATAAATTAATTGAAATCAGATTTCGAAGCGGAATTAAAATTGGATTTTAATTCGGGCGAACAAATTAATTTAGAATTAATTCGCGAGCGACTTTCGTAATAATTTTGCAAGGCATTATTATTTAATTAAATTGGATTTAATTACGTTGCGACGAATAATTCATTAATCGGATTAAGTGAAACCCAAGCCCGAAGTGTGTGGAGCAAGTCACTTGAATTTTGATTAAAGTGGGTCCCACCAACTTATATCAGATGTCTATCAAGTGTCAACTTGAGTGATGGAAGTGGTTGGAGGCATTAAATGTCATTTTCCCTCCAAAACTCTTTGTTTTTGCTTTTGGAAAAAGCATATACACATTTTATTAGTTTACTTGGTCAATTAAGTTTTTAGAAAACAAAAACACAAAAACTCTCTTTCTCTCCCTCTTGCGTTGGCCGAATGCCTCTTCTTTTTTCTTAGAATTTTTGTTGCAAAAATTCAAGTTTGCTAGCACACAAAGAGTTGATTAAGGTGATAGGGAAACTCACCATTGGAATTAAAGATTCAACACAAAGCATGGAGCTTCCGAAATGAAAAGATTTCTGAAATATCCACATCTGATTTTGTAAGTATTTTCGTAACTTCTTTGTAAGTATTTCCGTAACTTCTTTGATCTTATTCACAAAGAATCATGACTTAGAGATCCTTGGCATGTTCTAGGAACACTAACACCATTTGGTCCTCGTGTTAGCTCGATATACTATAGCGGATTTAGTATTATTGGATAGTCCAATTATATACTCACAAAGGTATAAATATTATTAATATGATTAATAATATTATTTTGTCACACTTGAAACTATATGTTAAAATTTAATATATGATTTTAATAATTATATGATAATTATTAAATACAAAAAATATTAAATTATATTTGATATAATTTAATAAGGCTTAAATAGGAATTTCAAATTTTGGATTTTGGAAACCCTTGGATATTTTTGGTGGTTATACTTTCAAAATGTGATAACCTTTTAATTTTGTAACATTTTTTCAATTATGGTAATTGAAAATTTGTTATTACAAAACTTTCAAAAATTCCTTGCCTTGGATGATTATGTGCATGGGTGAAGGCAAATGGTTTTGTTTGTTTTGGAAACAAATAACCCTAGATATAAAAAGAATATTTTTTTTCTTTTTGGCTCAGCCTCTCATTCTTGAAACCTAGCTACCTTTCATCTTTTTCTTCATCCTCTCAAAAGTTGATAAAAATAAAACTAAAGAAAAAGAAGAAAAATAATACAAAACATAAGTGTGATTAATCTCTAAATAGTTTAGGGATCAATATTATGAATCTTACCCACATAAGTTTCTGTTGGTAACGAGATATCGTTCGGAAAACTTTGTGGTGTCGAACTAATAATCATCTTCATCTAATTCTTGTATATACTGGCAGTGAGACTTAACTTTTAAATAGTTTAAGGATCAATATACAAAACTCAGTTTGGTTTTGTTTTAATCCATTTTTTTGGGGAACATTTTATGGTATTTTGGGCTGTGTTGGGGCTGTTTCCAAGTGAAAAATCAGAACTGAAACACATCCACTGTTCACGCATTTCAAGGGCTATTTCGGAAGTGCACTGTGTGCGTATTGGGTCCAAAACTGTCCAGTTTTTATCCATATATTCGGGGACTGTTCGAGGGCTATTTTGGGGCTGGAATTTTATCTAAAATTGAATAAAAATTTTAATGGTGGTGGCAGTAATATTCGGCCACTCAGTGGGAAGGGAAAAAAAATTTTGAAGTCCGATCCGGGTGCCTAAGATGTCTGTAAAAATGGCCAGAGCCATCGGAGTCTATTGGAGGATCATCAGCAATAAGATCATCCTGTGACGGCTAGTTCTGTATAGCTCGTCGACCTATAAGCATATAAATAAAAAGATTAAATAATCGATCATTATCAATTTTATTATTAGATATATATATATATATATATATATATATATATTATATATATATATATATATATATATATATATATATATATATATATATCATCATTTTCGATACATGTCATGAAAATATTACCTGCGCCTGTACAATAGAAGATAATATATCATGTTTCGGGTGTATATGTCATCTCTCTCTCATAAAGTTGGGTCCCACATAGTAATACAATTTTTCGTACAAGAGAGGATCATCCGTCGCAAGAATCTCTGGTTAATGATAGTCGAATGCTCAAAGAATACCAACCTCGTCATCCGAATTCAGTTGGAAATTCTGCATGAGCCGAGTGATGACTTTACCATGGGGAATGTCTAACATATTGACCTCATTCTGGTGACTGATACATGACACGATGTTCAATATATTCTCTATAGGTCGAATGCCTTGTTTGATGTGCCTCCGCCTCTGTAATCAATCATCATAATACGAGGCGCGTTCACTCGCCGTAAGCCTCGGTCATAGTACCTTACCTATGACAGCTCTCTGATCAAGCTATGCTTTGTGCCGTCGGCCATCATGAGGCCCAAAATGCATATCCTCCACAATCGGATATCCCAATACCTCACATATCAAGTCTGAGGTAATATCCAACCTCCCATCGAACAACCAAGTAAGAAAATGAAAAGGGTGCTTATGAATTGTTTTAGGATCGATGTTACTATTGAACATCTGACATAATCGAGCATACATTGGGACGTCTTAAGTATAAAGATTATCTCATCTCATCTCGCGCAGTTGATCGATTTGTCCATATTGTAATATCTTCTATATCTACTACATATGCCCAACAATAGGGCGTTTAATCCATATATTTTGATATTGAGCGAACGCCTCATTGTTTAGGAAGTAATAAGGAATAACACCAGTCATAACTTTGGAAATAAGTTCAAAAAACTTCAGATTTCTTAAGAAACTTCAGAGAAAAGTTTGAATTTCCTAAGTTTGATGGATAATTCTGATGTTTTTTTATCATGTTATGTTCACTTCAGAGACCTTGACCTTACATATTTTGAAACTTCGGAGATCCGAAGTTATTACTTCAGATCTCCGAAGTTGTTACTTCGGATCTCCGAAGTTTCAAAAAAAATAAAAGTTTGGTGTGTACTTCGAAGAATGTGACTTTGGAGAATATGTATATTTTTTGCAAAACTCAAATGTTATGGCTTATTTTAGCAATGATAAATTTTTTTAGTTAGATTTGTTAAATTCCCCAAAATATTGAGTAATATATCACAAACATATTTATATTTGAAAAATAGAGTTTATTTTTTTCACATCTCAATTTAACATCAAGATATATAAATAGGCATTTGAAAACAAATTAGATGAGTATTTTAGATTTATTCTTACATGATAATTGGATAAGGAACATATTTGATTAAAAAATAAAAAGCCATATCATTATTTTTGGACAAATAAAACTCTAGGGACCTCATGTTGTTTACAAAAAGAACACACCAACCTATTTCAAAAGTTGTACAAATACAATAAATAATCAGTAGTGTTACTTTAGTAGATGGGCATGCCCGGTTGGGTAAAATAATGAGTCACTGTTGCAAATTGCAATGACCTTTATGTTTTCCCTATTTGAATGTATCGTCAGACATTTTCTTCTGACAAAGCAATATTTTCCATAAATTATACATCCATTTTGCTCTGTTTTATTAAAGTAAAAATCCTGCATTTTTTTTTTTCCGAGAAAATGTCAATATTTTCTCATCCATCGAAAACAAAAACATAAAATAAATGAAATTTCAAAAAAACAAAAACAAAACACCCATTAAAACACATCATGTGTTTGGTTTCTTCATGGAGATCAAACTACGCCACCAACCTTAAACAGAAGAAGAAAAAAAAATTCCCTTTCTTAGGTCTCCGTTTTCTCTCTCTGAAATTGTCTTTGTTTTGGATCTTCACTCGTTAGATTCTGCCATCACTTTTGCAAATCAATTTCTCATATTCTCTATCTTTTCAGTTTCAGAAGATTTGTGTAATCATTATTGCTCTGATTTTCCATGCACTCACATTCAAATTTTCCCCTCAGTATCTCAACCCGGAAAAAAAAAAACCTCATCTCTTTGACCACATTTTCCCCCCCTAAAAAATCCGTTTTTTCTTCAATGTCTCCCATATTACCACAACCCCTTTTCCTCTTTCATGTTTTATAAACTTTAACCGCTTACCCACATTCTCATCAGATTCATAAGCAACAATTTAGGGTTTCATTTTTCCCTTTTGTTCATATTTCTTTTTCTTTTTTGATATTTAATATCATTTTTCACAATGTTTAAGCAATTTTTCAGTAAACTTCCGAAGAAATCATTAAAACCCAACTCGCCTGAGTCGAATCGGACTAACTCGGGCAACAATCTCACCGTAAACATAAACACAACAACAACCAGCAATAGCTCTGCTTCTGGGAATGGGAATAAATCCAACGGTGGAGATAAGTCTTCATCAGCGGGCAAATCCAACATTTCAATAAAAAGAACATCATCAGCTGTGTTTCCCGCCAGCGTCGTGGCAGGGATCGAGCCGTTGATTCCATTCAAAGACGTGCCCAATTGTGAGAAGATGAATTTATTTGTGAGTAAAGTAAACCTTTGTTGCGTAACATTTGATTTTACTGACCCAACTAAGAATTGCGTCGAAAAAGATGTTAAAAAGCAAACCTTGATTGAGCTTTTAGATTTTGTATCATCTGGGTCTATGAAATTTAGCGAGCCCGCGACTTTAGCAATGTGTAGGATGTGTGCTGTTAATTTGTTCAGAGTGTTTCCGCCTAATTATCGGTCTAGTTCTCATAGTAATGGTGAAAATGATGACGATGAGCCTATGTTCGATCCCTCATGGCCACATTTGCAAATTGTGTATGATTTGTTGCTGCAGTTTATTACTTCTTCTTGTCTTGATGCTAAGATTGCAAAAAAGTATATAGACCATTCGTTTATTTTAAGATTGCTCGACTTGTTTGATTCTGATGATCCAAGAGAAAGAGAGTGTTTGAAGACCATTTTGCATAGGGTTTATGGGAAATTTATGGTTCATAGGCCATTTGTCAGAAAGTCCATGAGTGACATATTTTATCGGTTTGTTTTTGAGATGGAGAAACATAATGGGATTGCGGAGTTGTTGGAGATTTTTGGGAGTATAATTACTGGGTTTGCATTACCTTTGAAGGAGGAGCACAAGATCTTCTTGAGGAGGGTTATCATCCCTTTGCACAAGCCCAAGTCTTTGGGGACTTATTTTCAACAGCTGTCGTACTGTGTCATGCAGTTTATAGAAAAAGAGCCAAAGTTGGCAAGTACTGTGATAAATGGGTTGTTGAAATACTGGCCAATAACCAATAGCCAGAAAGAGGTGATGTTCCTTAGTGAGATTGAAGAGGCTTTGGAAGCAATTAACATGGTGGAATTTCAAAAGATCATGGTTCCGTTGTTCTGGCGGATAGGGTGCTGCATTAACAGTTTCAACTTCCAGGTACCGTTTTCTAGGGCATCTTATGAATTCTTAGTTCCTTAAATCTTAAGATTTTGTTGCATGTGTTCTTTTAAGTTAGGCACCACTTTTCCCTCTTAAAGGAGTGTATATAATATATCTTTTGCTTTGCTAGTGTATTTATAGCATATTTCCAGATTTTATCTTGCTCTCTTCTGTATTTCTGCTTTTTTGTTTGAAGGAATAATTTCTGTAATATTAATAGCAATGTGTGTGGAGTGTGGACTATTTTATGGCAATTCTACCTTGACCTCCTGCTGGAGCTACCAACTAGCAATGTGTGTGGACCATAGTTACCTGGATCGCGGATCGATCCGGATCGTGGAACGGGAACGGGGGTCACCACTTGAATTAGATATGTGGTTGGATCGATAGATTTTCGGAATGATATTTTTGGATCGAGGAACGATTTTGGAATGTTTACATAATTTTTTTAAATTCATTTTCTAACTGCAAGTTAGTTTTGTAAAAAATGTTGAAAGTTATTATTATTTTTTTTTAAAATAATAAAAGTATTAATTATTGTTTTGATAGATGGTTAAAATTTCTATTATTTATATTTAAAAACAAATAAAAATAAAATGTTAAATATATTTGACAATCTCAATTTGATGGGAAAATTACACCACAACACCACCATTAATGTTTTCCATTTCCCACCAAGACTCTTTTTTGAAAAACGAGTTTTTTTTTTTTTATAATTATATTGGGGGGGGGGGGGGGGAGGTAGGTCTCATCTCCCCGGTTTCCACCCCATATTTATCTCTTTCTATTTCCTATGCACACACAGTTGTCATTCTCCTCCCTTCATCTTAAACTAATCAAAAGCAAAATAAAAATATTGAGCTTAAATGGTGCAATAAAATCGCTAGGAATGTGGATCGCCATGTTGGAGGTTCCAATTCCCGTTCCTCATCGATTTGGGTCGACTTGGTTCCACGTCTTTATCTGGATCGCGGATCCATAGCCTTTTGAAGGTTAACATTGGTGTGGACTATTTTATGGCTATTTTATTCAAAGCAGTGTTGTCGATAGCTCCAAGCGCACCTAGACGCAGACATCTGTTGGAGCCAGGCGCAGGCACGAAGCACCCAAGACGCACACACGGAGCACCCGAGGCGCACTCCCAGAGAACCCAAGGCGTTTTTTTTTTCTCTTTGCGCGCTTTTGACATCACTAATTCAAAGCCTTTTATGCAATTGTTGTATGATTGTTTGCAAGTGCTACATCGCAGAAGCCCATGGCTAGTTCTATTTTGCAGTTGTGTTATGAACTTTGTGGTGGAGCAATCCACCCCAAAGAACCAACTTGATCCAACGTGAAATCATGATAGGCTGTGAATTTGAAGTCATTTTGATCCCAGATGGTGGAAGTTCAGTGTTATCCATCCCAAGGGACCTAGGGGAACCAATTTCGTTCTCGTCAAGCACAACATGAATTTCTTATCCATGCATTTTTGAGATCTTAAATTGGTATTTAATTGGTTTTAAAAGGACAGACCAAACCAAACAAAAGCATTTTCCTACTAGGTGGGGTAGGGTACATAGTTGTTAAAGGCGAAAAGTGCATCGAGGCGCCAAGGTCCTCCTGGGGCCTAGGCGTAAGGCGCAAGATGAGGCGCGTGCCTGATCGAAGTGAGGCGTGGCGCACCCCGTATTTTTTTAGCTTTTATATCAATTTCTCAATTGGAATAATTCATATAAATTGTATTTAATAAATTTATCCTATAAATTTCAACTCATTAAGTAAAATAACAATGATATCACATGGATTTTTATTATTTCACGTTTTAGTTTTTTTAGTTTAAAAAAAAAAAATCAATGAGGCACACCACCAACACGCCTCGCCAAATAGGCGTAGTGAGGCGATGCGGTACGCCTAGGCTCGCCTTTAACAACTATGGTCGGGTATATGGATCATTTGACGCCATTGTGCTTTAACCGGAATCATTGTCTCAAATTAGCTTCTGGGAAAAAGATTGATCTGGAGCATATTGTTTCTGTTTGTTTTGATGCTTCATGGGCAGTTTGTCAGGTGGGCATGATTCTTCTTGACTCTCTTTTTGGTTTCTATGGCTCATGATGAGTTTCAACCAATTTTTTTTTTTTATTTTTGTGGTTTTGGTGTATGCGGCCTGTTATTTTTTTTAGTAGTGTTTGTATTTGCCTCTGTACGACATTTATGAGCATGACTCTGTATCTGAGGAAAGAGGTTCAGAAATTGATTTTCTCAACTTTTCATTCTTCTCAGGTGGCTGAAAGAGCCCTGTTCTTGTGGAACAACGATCAAATTTTCAACTTGATTGCACATAATCGGCAGGTGATTCTGCCCATTTTACTTCCAGTTCTAGAGAAAACTGCACAAAGCCATTGGAACCAAGCAGTTCTCAACCTCACTCTCAATGTCAGAAAGATGTTCTCCGAGATGGATGATGTGCTGTTCATGTCTTGCCATGCTCAGTGTAGGGAAGAAGAAGCAAACCTAAGCTTGGTAGATCAGAAGCGGAAGGAAGCATGGGAGCAACTAGAAAATTCAGCCCGTCTTCAGCCGATAACCGGAAATACTGCAGTTCTGGTGACTCCTTTATCAACCTGAATCGCCTGTTAACCCACATTTTATAACTTCTCTGCATTTGTTCTTTTCCCCGCCTTATAATACATGGTGGTGAAGTCCAGAACCAAAAAAATGTATGAAACTGTCCGTTTTTATGGTCCTGTGACAGCCGGTTGATGTAAGTTGTTTTTTTTATTCTTAATCCTGTATTCACGGTTGCTGATGCGAGTGTTAATGATGAATGATCTGGGTTTTAATTTCTGCACAAGTTGATAAAATTTTAGAAGAAAATGTTAATGGAGTTGCATTTTTTACATCTTGATTGTCATTTTTTACATTTTTTTTAACTGTTTATAGTGGCAAAGGGTCCTTTCTAAAGCTATTTTTATTTAACTTAGAATCAAATATGACACTGTTTGTACTTACTAGTGATCTCATTTTATAATAGACTTGGATTAAATTATACAGTTTCTTAAGAGTATTGAATGAAGGAAAAATATCGGGTGCATAGGGGTAGATAATGCAATCACTTTTAAAAAGAAGATAAATTTGGTTCCAATGTGAATAAAAATTTAATGACCAACTAATCCCAAGAAGTGAGAATTATAAATATTTAATGTTCATTCTTAAATTTTTTTTTTAAAAAAAATAATAGAGAAATAGATGAAGATGTTATTCATATAATTTTTATGGACCAAAAGAAATAAAAATGTGTACCTCCGGCCATGTGCAATAACAACCTTTTTATAAAAGTTTTGAGAGAAAATTTTATAGGATAATTATTGGACTTCGATTGTTTCATGAAATAAAATGTCCGGTGGCAAAACATCAATAGTCAAAAAAATAACGATGAGAATATTTGGATATATGGATAAATTCGAAGAGAGAATTCGAAATGAAGAAAAGAAAGTAAATATATCATTGATTGAGGAGAAGATAAGAAAAACAAGATTAATATATTTAAATATATACAACATATACTTTTAAGTATCCTAGTGAGAAAAAAAATAGAGTAATGATATCGATATATATCAAATAAGATCATGAAAGATTTAAATTAATATGGTTGTGTCAAAAATTTATGTAGGGAAAAACCTTGTTTGGTTTGATTTAGAATTCAAATCTGATGCTTATGAAAGTTATGCTAATTTTTGAATAGCCAAGATTGAAGTAGAATTTTCTTTTTTTTTTTTGAAATCGTTCGAAATTCCACCGCCAAATCATCCGTTTCGGGTTTAAGCGGAGCATGTAAAATCTCCGACTGTCTCAGACTCTTATAAAAAACACACTTCTTAAATTCGAATCCAAGACCTGAAGATCAGATCATGAACTCTACATCACCAAATCACGCCCCTTGAGAACCTAAGATTGAAATAGATATGATACCACAACAACAAATCTTTTTTCCACAATCACCAACAATATTCCCGTTTTCAATATTATTTGCAAACTAAAATGATTAATTAGTTTTTGTCAACAATTAAAAATAACCTTAAATGTCTTATGGTCGTAATTATAATTCCACAAGACTACAAAATTGTAGGGGTTTTTAGGGGGTGAATCCGGTAACGCAGCGGAAGCGGTGAAAATCCGATTTTCAGATTTCAAAACTTTTTCTCGGATTAATTAAATAAACATATTTATTTAATATTCCAATAATCAAATTATGAAATAAAATTCAAATGAATCATATTCAAGTGAATTTACCAAATTACCATTGCTTTGTATTTTTGTCCATTTTAGTCCGAAATTGATCTAATCAATTTTGAATGATTCTAAATCATTTCTAAGATGAACTTATGATGCTCAAAACATCAAAACACCAAAAGCACCAAAATCCCCAAATTTCTTTGTCAAAGCCGAGAGCCCCTCCAAGGAGCACAATTGTGCACTTTGTCATTTCATGTCTCAAAACACATCTAAATGTAATCCAATGAACATGAAACTTTATATGCATCATATACACACACAAATACACAACATATATGAAAAGCCCCAAATTTGGAATAGTCATGAACCCTAATTTTACAATTTCCACAAATTGGACAAATTAGACCAAATACACTAAATCAATTACTTCAATCATCATTCTTCCATCAAATCCAAGTCTCAACACAATGAAACAACTCAAGATCAAATCTAGGTCATTTAAGAGTGGGTCAACAACTCTAGATTAGCAACATGGTTTCCAAAACCTTAAAAGAATGTTTATAACTACAATAGTCACAACACTTCCTTCATTACACATGCTTCACACTTCACCAAAACTTCCATCAACAAAAACCACAAGGAACAAAGAAAGAAACATCCTAAGAATATCATATATTAAAGCCTAGAACCTAAGGAACAAATTCCTTACTAATAGCAAGTTTGAAAAACTTACTAAATTTCCAAGCTTTTGAACTTTTTCTTTCTTTTTCTCAAGGTTCCTTTAGCTTCTTCAATGGAGATTTATATTTTGTGAAATGTATTAGGTTAACCAAATGAAAAGCAAATGAAAACAATATATACTTGTGCATATAAGCCTTGGCCGAAATTTGTAACAATTATATACCAAATTTTTCATTTCAAATGCATTTGTTATCTTAATACAAATATCTAAAACTACTTTATAGATATTTATTTAAGTCAACAATTGCAACTAACATCATTTACTTTAAATATCCTAATGTAAGATATTTATATTTTAATTAATTTAATCATTTAACAATTAAATAATTAATTAATTAATCAAATACAAATATATTAAATATATGTATAATATTTACATTAAATATTAAAAACATATATTCATTTAGGATATAAGTCAAATAACTCATTTTGACTATTAATTAATGTGTATTTAAATTAATCAAGTATTAAATGTAAATACACAATAATTAAGTAAATGACTATCTAGTCTCTTTAGCACGTATCTTGCGTTTAACCATTAAACGATTTTATAAATAATCAATATTATTTATTAATGTTGCTCTAGTGCTCTACGAGTATGTTTCATTATTGAGACTCTCTAGGTTCAGGTATATCCGTCACGAAATCAAATTTCGTGTCCATAATCTATCCACCCGTAGATTATGACGATCACGGATAATCTCGCTGAACCACACAGGTCGAGGTCATGGCAAATGTATAATTCCTCCGTCACAGGTATCCGGATAAATCCCAGAGATATAGATGTAAACGTCAAATCTCTATCGGGATTATCCAGTCGACTATTCTATTAGCAATCTCTAAAAGAATGTTTAGAACTAGCTTCTAAACTTTACCACGGGCCCATGGTTTTATCTGATTGCTAATCATATGGACTACCTATGCTCTGATACACAGAACTGACAGATCCTATCTTGATACACATAGGACACCCTGAGGATCTATCTACACCCAACGAACAGGCGGAGGTCTGATCTAAATAGATCGGTGACGTGACTGCCGTCTAAGTGTAGAAGATGTCTCATGTGCCCACAATGGCATCTCAAGTCAAAGAATCACAAGTGCTACTCAACCCAAGAAGATTCTTATTGACGCTGATGTACCATCCATTAAAAATCTTCGGTGAGTCGTTCAGTGTTTATCCGCTATAAACACCTACACGTCTATACTAGTCTCCAAGACTAATGGTTCATTGAGAAACCATTGGAATCATATATTCCAGTATACGACATGTACCGGTCTCAACGGGTTTACTATACTGACCAAGTAGTGTAAACCTTGACCAGGAACTGTCTGAGAATGACAACGTCATGATACTTCTCAATGTCCGTTGCGACGCTTTTGCAACTGTATCATGACTAATCATTCTAGGGTCTTTACGTCTTTACCATATAGAAAGATAGATTATATTATAGAAACTGCATATATTATTCATAATAATAATGTTTTACAGAAGTATTTAACAGAAATACAACCGGGAATTGGCGCTCTGAGCACCAACCCCAACAAAAATATGATGTGAAAGTAAAAGGTTTGAAATTAAAATCACGTAATTAAACTAAAAATAAAAATAAATAAAAATTGTAATCATGATTCAAGAGCAAGACAAAATGAGAAATAGGGGTGAACATCGATTCCGGTTCTATCCGGAACCTGTTGGAACCGGACCGATTTTTCGGGTTTGGAACCGGAACCGGTTGTAATCGGGTAGGTTCTGGTTCCAAATATGAAGGAACCGATTTTATCCGGGTAGGTTCCAGTTCCAAAATAGTCGGAACCGGAACCGGACCATGGAACCGATTTATATGAACATAAATTTTAAACATTTGACATTCATTATTTAATTGTACAAATTTTAAAGAGTCGCAGTTCATATAGCAATATTTTAGTGCTTCTATCAAGTATATATAGAATGTATGTGTGTTTGTGTTAAACAGAGACGCTTAAAATTAGAAAATGAGCCCATTGCAAACAGAAAGCTACTATAATTTAAAACTATAGGGGAGAAATAATCAATCAATAAACAAAATTTTCCTTTACTCCATTTTTTTTTGCCACAATTTTGTTTTAACAAAAAAAAACATCTTCTTAATCTAATTCGAAATATTCCAGCACAACAGAATTCGACTCTAAAATTATATGTATTTATTTTTTATCTTTTCATTTTCCTTCCATTTTCCCAGCAACATAAGTATAATGAAAATCTATATATAACTAATGATATCAATAATCAAATATTTTGAAAGAAAATAATGGGCTATTGTATAACCTTTCGTTCTTGAGCTTCCGCACTCCGATTTGGTCCCTGTTTTTTCCTACGTACTCGTATCAGAATGTAGTTTTCATTAAAATATTTTAAAATAGAGTAATTCGGAACTGGACCGGAACCGGATTGGAACCGAATAATAGGGTACCCTGTTTAATTGGGTAAGTTCCGGTTCCATTTAGTGCGGAATCGAATTTTTCCGGGTAGGTTCCGGTTCTATGCGGAACCGGAACCGAAACCGGTTTTGCTCACCCCTAATGAGAAATATAATTCGGGATGCTGACGTGGCAAAATCTAAGCAACCTTGCACGTGTAATATCATTTTCCATTTTAATATTTAATTAAAAAAAATCATAATACACTTTCAACTTTTTCCTTTTAATTTTAAAAAGAGATACAGAGGCGAAGAAAACGGAGATCCAAAGCTCTCAAAAAGAAGTTCTGAAACGACGCCGTTTCGTTCTCCTCAACTATCCAGTGCAATCGCCACTCTTTACCGCCCCGCTAGCATTACGGTAAACGATTCTCTTTCTCTCTCTTTGTCTATGTTTATGAATTTGTCTTCGAATTTCAATTTAATTTGTTATTGTGTTTTCTTTGATTGCCCGATCGTCAATTTTGGGTAAGTCAACGTTAGTTTTTTTTATTTTTTTGTGTTATTGATATTGAAAATTGCTAGTCATTTATTTTAAATTTTATTTACTACTATAATTGATATTTTAGTTCTTAATAAGTTTGGAGGCTTCAATTTGTTTGTTTGTTTCTAATTTTCCGTTGGAAATTGAACAAATATTTGTTGTTCAAGATTACACTGTAATGCAAGACTGAATTTGTGTTGTAACTTTAATTTTTTTCTTATCATCTTGTGTTAGTGTCTCTTCTCGTCAAGATTTTAAATGTAATTGAGAAAAGAAAAAAGAACTTTGAATTGTGAAATGTTTTTATTATTTTAGAAACTAAAGCCTCCAAAATTTTAGCTTAGCTGAAGCAATTCTTTGGGATTCTATGCAAGTTAATGTTGAGTTTTCCTTTCCGGTTAGGGAGTAGAATTTGGTTCATAGGGTTTTGTAATTCAAATCTATATTTATTTCATTTCATCAAAGGTGAACTGATCAGTAAGTTGAGTGGTTCATTTCAAGTAGTGATACCGCTGTCATCTATTGTCTTATTCTTATATAGTGGTATAGGAGGCTGTGGTCTGCTATGGATTTTGTTTTAATTACATCTGCCTTATGTGTTTTTTCCTTTTTGGTTGCTGGAGAACCAATTAAGATAAAGAAAGCAACCTTGGATTAAAATTGAGTTTGCTTTTTAGATTCTGTTGCGTTTCTGAGCAATAAATGTGTGCTCATATTTTGAAAGGGAAAATGAATTTAATTCTGATTCAATTCTTGATGCATTTTCTTGTTTAACAGTATTGGGTTGTTGATCATCCACGACTTGTGGTGCCCAGTAATTTAAGCTTGTAAATACAGCTTGAGCTATCTTTGGGAGAGAGTGGTGTTTGCCTCAAAACAGCTGAGAAGTTGGGTAAAAGTTGGTATACTGTGAGGTGATTCTATGCTTTCACTATTCCAATTGCGTTGGTGAACTTACATGGATGTTCCCTCTGCGGAACTATACTGAAACAGAAACCGACACTTTCCCATTGTTAATGGAGCGTCCAGAGAACGTTAGCGAGCACTTTATCAACGTACCGACAACTGATGTTTCGTCATCTAATTCAACTCATGATAGAACTTCCAATGGCTTAGATTCTATGCAGCGTGAAGACAGATCTTCAGGTAGTGCAAGAACTCAAAATTCTCAACCATCAACTTCTGCCAATGGATCAAATACCAGAAATGTTGCATCCACAAGGAGAGGGGATTCCCGTCGTCGTAGGAGTCCATTGAATTCTGGTTTATGGATCTCTATTGAACTAGTTCTCACATTGAGCCAGGTTGTTGCAGCTGTTGTTGTTTTGTCCTTGTCAAGACATGAGCATCCACGCACGCCTTTGTTTGAATGGATTGTGGGTTATGCAGCTGGATGTGTTGCAGCCCTTCCTCTTCTATATTGGCGTTATCGTCAAAGTAACCATGTGTCAGAGCCAGACTCAGTGCAATCTCGTAATAGTTCAGCTCGCGTAAATGCTCCTGCTGCACCCTTTTCCATTGCTGTACCTATTACTTCAGAAGTGGAAGATCACCGCGCTCCTATTCCATCCCATAGAGGTGGACAAAATACAGGAGTACTGAGTCCAAGGTATGAATCTTGGGGTACTTATAGTTCATGTTGAGATAAGGGTATCTGCTGAATCTTTGCATCTGTCCAGTTGTATTGATGACCTTTTTTATATTTAAACAGTTTGCACTGTTTATAGAGTTGCATCCCCTACTAAAAATTTGAAGCTTTTTGTGGTTGAGACCAGTAGATGCTAGTTTCTTTGGAGGATTATCCGTTGGAATGCAGAACTAGTCAACTAGCTTATGGACAAACATGAATTATGTTGTAGTGGGTTTGGCTATCTGAAGTAGAACAATCCTAGCATATCTTGTCTATTTCAGATTTTGGATTCGTTTATTTCCCAGTATCTTATTTGTTTGATTTTTCATTCTTTTTCACCCACATCTCTAGTGGTGTTGGCTGGATCAAACTAAATTGGTCAACTGGTTGCATTTGTTGCCCATCTCATGTTATAACGTTGAGTTTATTCCATAAGAATTTTAAGTGTGTTATGAACTCACTCCTTGTCACCTGTAACAAAGAGAATGTCTCCATGGTACCGTTAGTGATCTATTTTTAATAACTGTCACCTAACAAAGCGAATGGATTTGTTTATCTTCATGGATTCTACTTTCAATGATTTGTGTTATATTGCTATTTGCTTTTTATGCCCACCTTTTGTGTTCTGCTTGGTATTGGAATTTGTGCCAATGAAGAGCTTTAATTACTCATTATTTGATAAATTAGTAAATTTCTGTTCGACAGATTCAAAGTACTGGTGGAATACTTCAAAATGGCATTGGATTGCTTCTTTGCTGTTTGGTTTGTGGTTGGCAACGTATGGATTTTTGGGGGGCATTCATCTGTCTCCAGTGCTCCTAATTTGTACAGGTACTTCCCTATGGCATTTATCTCATTTACCCTTCCGAATTCTGCCCTTTCTTAAAGCTCATGCTGTTTTTCATCTTTCTTGATTTGTAGGTTATGTATAGTGTTTCTTGCAATTAGC